>JAVGVS010000113.1:1214342-1344004 GCA_032718565.1 Distichodus sexfasciatus
CCTTTGTGGAAGTATCATTTGTTTCCTTCTCCATTTTTATCCATCTTTCCCTTTGTCCATTTGACACCCTTTCCCTCTCCTTTTCCTCCCCTTAATGTAAAATAACCAATGAAATCTTGGGTGGGAGCCACTATATCAAATTCGTTTATCTCTCTCCACACATAAAATCTTCCCTCGCTCCCTCTCTCCCTCATCACACTTAGTCTGTGTGTCTGCACTAGATGGGCTCGCTGACCTACAGAGCTTTCTTGTGAAATGAACAAGTGCAGCGAGGGTTGACGATTCAATAATTTAATATTATACGTGTGTACTTACAATCTAGATGGAAGATATTGTGGTTATAGTCCAGTTACTGGGTTTCTAATGGAAATTAATCATGATGGTGTCAGTTGGTGCAGTCATCTTTTAACCTGCTATATTTTGCCTTTAGGAGCCTTTAAGAGCCTCTATAAATATTCATTATAAAGAGGACGGGTTTGTAAAAAAAAATCAAATTATATCATAATGAAATTTCTTTAATTAATTATTTATTTAAACATGAAAATATTTTAATGGCTCTGAAGACTGAAACCCTACACCGAAGCTTCATGACTAGTGTTATATTTCATCTACCGTTCTACTTCACATCCATTCATAGCCAGAAACACTAATGAAATGAATTTTTCGAGGAGTTAAGTCTCAACTCTCCTTGGTCTGTCTATTAAGCAACCAGGAAAGAATAAATGTGTACTGTGTTGATCTGAACAATTCCATGTGGTTGTTTCTGATCAGACTGGTGGCTCAGATCCACGATGAGCTCCTGTTTGAGGTGGACTGACTCTGAGTCGGCGAGTTTGCAGGTAAGCTCAAGGCAAACGACTTCCAGAACGTTCTGAATGGGTGGGGCAAACCTCAACAAAACCGATCACATGATTTTTCTGTGACAGTGCTGGTGAAGAACACGATGGAATCTCTGCAGCACATGGAATGTCTTAGAGTCAGGTTTTACAGTGAGTAACTACAACAGAGCTTCAGCCAAAATTATAATTAGTAATGTTTAATCTCTGTTGGGGTCCCGGGACTATGGGCGCGAGGCGGGGACCACACTCTCAGTCACACCTTACAAGACTGTGTGAAAACCTGATAAATATGTATTACTTTTAATTTAAGTTAAAGTTACTGTGATCTATTCAGGACCTGTTTCAATCATTGAATAATGAACGTTTACGACAATGTATATGCCATTTTGTACATTTTATATTTTAATTATGGTGACATCTGAAGGTCCTAAAAAAGGTTGTTTCTGTTTCTGCTTACCAACACTTCCCTGCATCTTTTACCCAGACATCAGCAAAATTGAAACCCCAGTAATTAATACAGCAGCGTCAGACTTTAGATCCAGAGTCAGTACAGCTTTTAGAAATCTTCCTTGTTTTGCAATACAACACTTCCTTAATTTGAATCTAAAAGGTCTCAATTTTCAACATACAAAATCATAAAGGATCCAGCAGGGAGTTATTTCAAGGCACAAGGAGTAAGTAAGTCTGAATAACACATTTGTATGGATGGCCAGTCGGAAGCAGGCTTATGCTAAACAATCTTGCAGACTTCTGAAAGCATGAAGACTTTTCTGAACAGCCCTAAGCCAGATTAACATGGTGAGACTCACAGCACCACATAATTGGAAAGGGATTCATAAGAGGAAGCAGGATTTTTAAACACATTTTTGCTTCAGAATTGTCAATTTCATATCTTTGCTTTCCAAAGCATTAAACTAGGTTTCTTCCTGTTTTATGCATGAGAACGTAATCACAACATCAGATTAAAAACCACATAAAACAAGTGCAATAGAGATTTTAGATAATGCATGTAACATTATTTAACCAAAAATCATACAAAGCCGCTTATGACCTGTTAGAAAACAGACAAGAAAAAGGTCGTCAAGAAAAGTTGCTTTTCATCACTGATGTTAATGGTACTACATTGAATAACCTGTTACCATATTTTTGTCCAACCATATTCAATTTGGAAGGGTTTGAAAATGTGTATAGAACGTGTAATTTCTTTTTGTGTGTGTGTGTGTCATTGTGTCTGTCTGTGTGTGCGTGTGTGTGTGTGTGAATGCAGGTCCCTCTGAAGGTGTGTGTATCTAAAGGCCAATCGTGGGGCTCCATGTGTGAACTGGACCTCCCCCATCCTACTCCACACACATCTCCATAACCCCTTTGTTTCACCCTCTGTCTCTTTTACTCTTTTTCATCATCATTATCTCTCAGTTGCTCACTTCTCTCTTTCTACTCATCTAGTTCTGATTGTGGCTCTTTTCTGCCTCCGTTTTTTCTTATGTCTCGCTCGTTGCTGTCTCCTTTCGGCCTCTCCTTCCCTCTCATTCTATCCTTCTCATTCTCTCCTCTATGAGCTGTTGCCGATCACCATGGTAACAGTACAGCCTCCCAGTTCTCCTTGCAGACCGTATCCGGGGGCAACCGTAGGAGCGTGGACCGGATCCAACCAGTTCCTGTTTCCCCCCACAACACTGTCTTTTTTCTTGTTCTTCTCTTCTTTTTCTTTCTTGCTCCTGACACATTGTTCTACTTTCTGGTTTGCCACTTCGCTAAACAAACGTTTTTCATGTTAACTAATGTTTTAAACTATTTAAATATTTATAACTTGTTTATCTAGTTATTAACATAATGGCTAAAGTTATCATTTTAGTGTTTGGGTTTAAATCTTAACTGTTTGTAAATAATTCCAAACTTGCTGGAAATTTTCTATGTAGCCCAACTGCTGTCCCAGATCTGCCCTGAACTGAGCTCTATCTGAGAACACGGTTACTATTTTAACAACATTGTGGGAGGCTGAAATCCACACTACTCTTTTCGATGGCAAATCATCTTGTTATTATTATGTGATGGGATACTTTGTTAAAATAACATGAAATTACTTTTATTAAGCATTTTTGACAGCCACTTACAAATATTAAATTTAAAGCATGTATTACTATCACTGATTTTGATTTGTTTTTATTCATTACAATCCCCAGATCACTGCCTCACTGTTTCATCTGCCGCTCATTTGCTCAAAGACACACACACACAAGCCTTACAGCCAAACACACTGTCCCCGTTTCCCAGAGTCTGACAAAGGTGTTGGGTCTCTAACGTTCCCCTTAAATAGCCCCAAACATAGACACATGTCTACATGGCTCCATTGATAAGTTACCTGGCAGTCAGCAGTTATAACTGAACTTTTACTGCCAGATTATTAACAGTTCATAATGAATAATCTTATAATATTTTATGATCCCAGTGTGAGCTCATGAGGTTCCACACCCATAACTGTAATGTCTACAGTAATATATGATTTAACATTAATACAGTACATGAGTACGTTTGACGAGTTTATTCTCCTGGCTCATGAGTCTTTTAATACGGTATGATGGTGTATAGCTCTAAATGTTAGTCTTAAGGTCACTGAGGTGTCATTAACCTTTATCAGAGCAGCTGGAGCTGGGGACGAGGGATTAATTTAGTCATAAAAAGGTTGAAGACAAAAGGAAGATTCTGGAGAAAGCCTGTACAAGCTTTATGAATCGTTCTTTTTAATTAATACATTATGTACATCCATTTCTTTCATAATGCAGGAGCTCTTTTCTTTACATCTTTACAATGTTCTCATTTGTCAAGCAAAAGAAGACCAGATCATAAGAAAGAAAAGAAGCCATCTATTAGTCACAACAGTCCAACAAAACAAAGGAGGAAGAAAAATACATCAAATCAATAGACCATCTAAAAGAACAAAGGCATCTTTAGAAATACAGAGCCAAAATAAAAGCGATTTGAGTGATCATGGCAGCCATGAACTTCAACCAATCTTGGGCTCGTCATGTCCCGAAGCTAAACGCTAAACCCACTGGAAAACCAGCTACTAATGCTTATTAGCATATATATAACACCACCATGCACATTTCAGCCCATATTCCTCCTGCCGCCCTTTTGCCTTGGTTGCATATTATTTTTCCCTTTGTGCATTGTGTGGGCTCCTTTCCATAGTAACAGAGGCAACTGGTGACTGGACCAAAAAGACAGAAAAGCCTCCCGTTAAAACGGCGCAGCTGCATTAAGACCACTTGCTAAGTATTATGCCGACATAAAACTCTTAGGAACTTCGTTCAAGCCATATGTCTTAAAGAGAAGAAAATCCTTTATTCGATTTGGAAAATGTAATCGGAGAGATCCCCAGTTTCTGCCACATCATCACTGGTATCATGAAATTTGTCTTCAGTTGATGCAAACCTAAATGTTTCCCAGACGGAGAAGCAATTCCTTCTGAAAGCTGTTCTTCTGCTGACCGGCATGAACACTGTGCACTGTGGATTAGAATTGTGTCTCTAGTTGCAGGATTTTGTTTTTTTGTAAACATTTCAAAACAAGTTTTCATTTTTTTCATGGAATTTGTTACAAAACAATCACAAAAGATTCCCCAGATGCTATTTACAGTAAAATACACTTTACAGCTTTACACTTGTTAAAATTGTGTTTTAAAAAATTGTTTTCTCTCTCTCTCAAGGGAAAAGAAAATCACCTGTGTGGTTTGACTGAGCATAAGCGTCTTGCCTTTCTGTATTTTCTCGGTTAACGTGTTACCTCTGATTACTTTGATTGTTAATTGATTTCATTGCTGTAGAGACTCGGTCAGCACAAGTCAGGAGTTAGAACAGCTTTCAGAGGCTATGTATCATCGCTCAGTACTAGTACATTCAGCTTCAGCGGCCATGACCTAAATGGAGGCAGAACCCGTACCGTCGTCCGCGGCGCGGTGGTTTAATCAGTGCTGCCAGTGAAGGCGTCACCTTTAAGGATTTAATGAAACATAAGGTCAAGCCTTAAGCGAACAAAAATCGCATTACAATCATAGCTCATCAGGCCTTGGGCGTTAAACAGTTAAAGATCACAGCCGCCATCACCAGGCGAGGCGTAGGGGATAAGAATATGAAATGCAGCATTTTTCACTATGATTCCTTAGTGTTTAATACTTAATAATTCCGCTTGTCTTTCCGACGTGCGTTCGTTTTAGTGCTCGATTTAGACGGCACGTGGGCTGATCTCCAAAACGGCCATAAACCGGCTCGGTCATGACTTTTAACACATTCAGAGACGAACAGCATCAAGCTAAATGCAGCAGAAAAAACACCTTTGGCAGATTCAACCTTCTTAAAAAAAAAAAAAAAACTGGTTCTCTTCATTTCATTAAAATACACCGTATCATACATTTGCATATGGTACATACTTTCTATTAGCAAAAAAAAAGCGGAAAATATCACCTCAAAATAAATTCATAAAAATTACAATTTGTTACAAGTGCTTGTGTTCTTGGCACCTGCAGTTGCGATGGAGAGCGTTTTGAAGCGGAGGAGTCGAAAAGGGAATCCGAGGGAAGTTTCTTCCCACTGGGAATCCTCCTTCTTTTAACCCTAAGAATCCTGTCAAGACTGGAGCGTTCCGGTAAGCAGGCATCTGTTCATGCAGGTTCATTTAGGTCCACCTGAAGATTTCGCTTTGTTACAAACTTCCAGCGTTTACAAAGTAAATCACTTCGATGCTGTGGATTTTGGAAGGGGGGGGGGATTTTAGCTGCTCGTTCAGTTTGTTAGATTTACTGTGAGAACTCTAACAAAACTTTAACTTTAACTGAAAAGAACAGGCTACAGCGGTAGAAGCTCCACGTGGATTCCTGTCGTGCTTTCTTTTCAAAATCCAGCAAAAAAGTAAACCGTTCTCAGCTTTGCTACTGTCTTGTCGTAATCCTGCAAGCTTAGCAGCATGTTTACATCCGAATACATACTGAGCCTCGATTTATGCGATCCCTTTACAAACGCAAACGCTCCTTTTGCTCATGCAGAATGCCAGCAACACAATCAAGGACTGGTTAGCATTTTAGCCAGTGCGTGGTTGCGTCGTTTCTCTCACATTAGCAGGTTCCACATGTGCTACCACATGGCAGAAATGATGAAATAGTGGCAGAAAATGCGGTTCTAATACAGAATATGTTACGGCAAACAACCTCAAGGGCATTTAGCACTTTGTTCATACCCGTCTACTGTAGGTTCCTGTATGCGACAGCTCGCCTTTTACTTTCAGTCAGCGCTGTTCATCCGCCACATAGTGAAGAGAAAACACTGGCAACTCCAACAAACTGATGATGGTTTGGGGTTTTTGCTGAATTCTACAAACATGCACTGGGCAAACACTTGAGGGGGAAAATACTGTTTGGATCTGTAGGTGCGCTCTTGGATGAAAACACACATGACTTTTTGATTTTGAAAACCGATATAGGTAAGGCCTCATAAAAAGGTTCGTTACTGGTGATCTTAGCAAGTTCTATAGTAAAGGAGCTACATGTAAGTTGTGTTTTACTGGTTATTTTAACATCTCCATATAATCGTTAGCAAACATTGATAAGTACAGTTAGCCAACTGGTCTACTTCTAGGTTTTTTCCCACAAGTTCATAAAACTGGCTTTCATTCCAAATTGGGAGAGATTGTACAAATATGGCGGAGTAATTTTTGTTATAAAAGCCATGGAGTGCATAGACCCGAAGATGGTAAAGGTCATCATGAGAAATAAACAATCTTTGTGAGTAGCACAACACATACAGACTCAACAAATTAGCAATGGTCATTTGCATGCTCCTACAATCAGGGTTAGGAGCCTGACATCGTACAGAGCAGCATTTATTTAAAAATATATATAAAAAATAAATAAATAAAAATAATAATAATAATAAGTAATAATAATAATAGAAACCCAGATGTTCTCGCCAGCCTCAGCGCTCTTCTCAAGGTTGTCTAGCCACAAACAGCTCAGCGCACGTTAAACAAATCTGCTAAATACAATGTCAAATGTTAACAAATCAGCAAGCTAGGGTTGAGTCTGACAGCATTTCCTTTTACAACATTCATTTGAACAAAAAGGACTTAAGCATGGTGGCTGATCTTAGCTTTTACACTGAAAACCTCATAAAGCCGCCTGTACCGTAAGATTTTACCGCACATGCCTTACAATAGAACGCTGCATTTGATTTGGCTGAATACTTTCCCCAGGCTTCTTACAACAAATATTAATTTCCATTGCCTTGAGAGCTTGAGGCGAATTCGATTTAATTCTCCCCCACCCTGCATAAAACAAAAATGAAAATATAATTCCACTGATAAGATTTCAGTTCTGATAGATCATGTTTTTTTTTCTTAAACGTTTGTCATTCAAAGATAGGTTTCATGCAAAAGTTTCTTTTAACAAAGACACACTGTTATATGTTTAGCTAAAAAAAAAAGTTCTACATAAAAAAAAAAAACAACAGGTTACTTTGTCCCAGGGCAGGCACCGTACACACAAACCAGGTACAGAGGCATGCCACACACTTGCATTTCTTATTGCATTCTGCTTTTAGCGACTGTGATGTCAGGGAGCGCCAAGCCGACCTGTTTAATTTTAGGTCTTAATGCAAAATATAAAGGACCCTCTGTCCAAAGGTGTTAATGTGGCCAACAATGACTGAAGCACAGTTTTAGCCACATTAAGAGTCTTTGAGCAGATTTTGTCCTTTAATCTCTTTCACATCAAACCTCTTGAGTGTCTCATCCTCCTTTAGCCACATCATTAAGCTGCCGAGGTTTCTGCACGGCTGCCGTGACATCACAGAGGGAGATTTGGGGATAATACAAGCTTGAATGGAGGTAAAAGCAGTGCAACAAGGCTCAGTGGCACATGCAGAGGTGAGGGGTGGAGGTTCTAAAAGAGGGGGGGTTTGGGAGTGGGAGGATCAGGCCCAGGGTTGCAGTTAAAAACATGGGATGGGAGTGGGGTTAAGGTCAAGTCAAGGAAAATTGGCATGGGTCTTGTTTTTTTTTGTGCTACGTTATTTATTGTTAAACACAGTTAGTTCCAGAACTTTTTTTTTTTTAACATTTCACGAATGTGACATGAGGCTTGTGGTTGATCTCTTCCATTGCTGGTATAGTGAGAGGAGAATGGGGATGGTGAGAGATATTGTGTGCATGCAGATTCTAATTCACTTGTGTTTAGGTTTAGTCTAAATATTGTTCACAGTCTGACAAGCAGGTAGTTACAAATTTTAAGAAATTGTATCATCAAATTAGTAATATTGTTAGGTTGAAATATCTCATGTCAACCTTCAAATTAATAGTTAAAGATTTGTGCATTAATGTTTTCATTGGAAATGAAAGTGAATCTGTAGCAATTTAAACTAAATCAAAACTTTAATCTTTAAAATGGAACATCTCCTTTATTTAGGTCAGCTAGTTCATGTTTATATGAGTATTGACCCTTAAGATTACATAGCAGAGGTTATAAGTTGGTAATATCTGATCCTTTTTGTCAAATCCTCTCTTGCTTCTTAATATTAAAATCAGACAGATTAAACTATAGGAAACATTTGAGGATTGATATTAAATAGGTGTAATTAGGGAGATATGGTGATGTTTCCTCTTAAAATACCGGACAGACATGTGCTTCAGTCAAAAGTTTGGACTATTTGAGTCACCGGCCTTAGTGATTTATGAAGACATGTTGTTTGTGTATCTCAGGGCGGTGTAACACTGGAAAAGGGCAGATTGAGCCTTAGCCGTATCCACCCAGCTTCCCTGTCTACACCCCACTGTAATCCCCCTATCAGTGGAAAGTATCTGTGCTATCAGACCAGCCCTTACAATGGATGTAAAAGAGACCGACAGACCGACCTTTTGACTTGGTTTGTGGTGTAGTGTTCGGTTTGCAGGAAGTTCTCTTGAGAGAACAGCTTTACTACGACATGTTTTTACTAATGGGGGTTTAGTCGATAATTGGTTTTGGTTAGTAAAAGGTAACCATGAAAATATGAATGGTTGAAGGAACGGAAGCAAGGAACGACTAAATTATCAAAAAAAAGAAAATCAATTTTTAAAAATCCAGCACAACAAAACACTGCACTTGTAAGACTGAATAAAAGTAGTGGTACATGTGACCTTTTTTTAAAAAAAAATAAATAAATAAATTGGTTTTGACGAAGTGGAGCAATATTGGACTATTTGAGGGTCGTCGGTGTTCGTTACTCTTTCTCCCGCGCCTTCTTACTCACACTCACGCTTTCTTTCGTTCCCACATCGCTTTGCGCTTGCAACCTCACTCTTCGTGCAGCTGTAGCCGGTAGCGGCTGTAGCGGATCTGGAAGAAGAGCCTCTCAAGGGGCGAGCGGCTCATGCCAGGCAGCGCGTAGTCCTCGCTCTCGCCCACCCTCTGGAAACCCAGTGACTCGTACAGCTTGTGGGCCGCCATCTTCACTGCTGTCGTTCCCAGGACCACGGCCGAGTAGTTGTTGAGCACGGCGAACTCCAGAACCCGTCTCCCGAGCGCCTTGGCGATGCCTTTGCCGCGATAACGTGAGTCCACCGACATCCGCCGCAGCTCCACCGTGTTGTCTTCCTCCCGTCCCTGTGCTGCCACGATGCCCACCACCTTGCCTTCCAGAAGCGCCACCCAGAAGCAGGAACCTGTGGGAAAAAAATGACAGGAGGGACTAAAAATTGGCGTTCTCAGTGTTGGAAATGTTCTCTCCTGAAGTCTTTGCACTAATCCTTGGATCAAGATTGGGTGATACGCAAAACAATATCGCGATTAACTGAACGTTTGACTTCGATTCTAATTGCTGAGATTTTTTTTGAGAAAGAAATGGTTTCAGTAACTGTGCAGCTTAAACTTTAGTCATGACTTGTAACTTGAAGCATGCTTTATTTATTATTAATGCATCGGTGATATAGTAATAAAGGAAAAGGTGATAGCAAGCATAAAAATAGTATACACTTAGTCCTTGTGTGACCTTACAGCAGAAATAGTAGATTATAAATGAATCAATCAACGTCAAAACAGAACATCTGATCCTTCCACGTGGCTGTTCAATGTTGGATGTGTTTCACGTGTTCACGTGAGCTCGGGCAGAGTGAAGGTGGATACAGGTGGGACAAGCACGTCTTGTGAAATGTGATGCTGTAAAATCAAAGGTGTACTCATGCTGCTAATGAGACACACTCAGATCAATATTCATGTCTGTAGATGTTCTGTAGGAAGGAAACATGCTGGAACTACTCAATTAGCAGCCGTGATTTTGTCGAAAAATTGTTCGGTTTAAATTGAAATTAGCTGAAAGTACTGGACTAAAGGTGCGTTTGTGTGTGGGACTAACTCTGCGTTTCTAGGAAGCACTAATACCCATGTGTTTTGACGGAATCAGGGCCAGGAAAGTGTGTGTTCATTTGGAGTACATCCCACCTGACCATGTGCAGTGAGATCAACAGCAGAAAGTGTGATGTTGCTAAAGATGTGCGTGTGCCATTCTGGAGGTAGGATTCAAACTCACAACCTCTTGGTCCAGAGGTGAGTGCCCTAACCATTTGGTATACTGTATATATATATATAGAGAGAGAGAGAGAGTAGCGCAAATCTTTAGAATTCCAGACTGGCATAGTTTGCCCTCTTACTGTTTATATACTGGCACAACTGTGCATTGATGACGGGAAGCTGGTAACGACGATCTGCAGAGTGTAGCTTAATATTTTCTCATATTACTCGCGCTCTCCCTCTCTGCTACTCAATCTAAAATGATTAAGCAAGACTCAAAACCCAAACTGCTCAGCACGTAAACCGATCTCTTAATGCGTTATGTGCGGAGACGATCTCTTATGAGACAGAAAAGTGATCTAGTGAGGAGGATGAGAGAAGAGGTCATTGAGCGGCGGTGTACGGCAGGTTGTTAATCATTTTGCAGAGTTAGTGGAATAAATGGATCGGAGCAGTGTTGTTAATCTAAGCAAATACAGGCTGGAATATTGGATTCCTAAAGGGCCTGGTGGATATTACCTCAAATCAATATTATTTATTTAATGATAATAAATAATTATATAATAAAAAATTAATTAAACATTTTATCGATTAATAAACATTTTTTTGTTAGGGGTCCAAGCACAAAGTGCTTATGGATCCTTCCTGTAATTGTTTAGTTTCTTTTTTGTTGTTGTTATTGTTATTATTATTATTATTATTATTTTCTCCTACAAAATGGATTGTGAAGCTGGAAAATGTCAGGGTAAGTAGGAATGATGTGCATCTTGCCTTAGGCCAAAAATCATAGTGATCGGCCTATAATTGGCACGGTAACACCAAGCTGTAAGCTGTCTAAGAGCCTTAACACCAAGCCGCTCCAGGGAGACTTTAAATGTATTTCAAAATTCAAGTTCGAGTGAGTTATTATGGCATTGTGAACACGCAGCACAGCAATCTGGGACTTGAACTGATGAACCTCCAATCGTGGGTCAACTTTCTAACCATCCTGGGGTGTGTCTGCTAAAAATATAGTTGCTAACTACATTAGCAACTTACACAGTGTACATAAGCAACTTACATAGTGTTGCTAACGTAGTTAGCAACTATGCTTTTGGGAAACGCACCCCTAAATAAGATGCCTGCTAAATGCTGTAAATGTAATTACTGGCTAGATGTGTTAGTAGTGCTCTGTGAACTGCATTGGTAGTTTGTGCTGCATCTCTGCAGCGTTGGGGCTGGCCAACTCACAAGCCCCTCCCCTTCCCTCACAAGACCCCTCCCATTCCTGGGGGCAGAGGCAGCCCTGAAAGCATGCTGGGTAATATGGATCTGGCAGTCACGCTCGCCCCCCAAGAGACCCAGTCAGCAATTTTGTACTGCCAATGCATCACCACGCCCTGAGAGCCCCCCAAAACACCCCCTCTCTCTCCCACACACACATGCTGTCACACACTCTTTTCTGCATCTGTGAGGTCTCAAAATCATAAAATCACACTCTTTGCCTCCCTCCAGTCACACACTTTCACATGCATAACACTCATTATGCCGCATTGCCCGTCCACCTCTCCAAGACCCACGCACACGCACACACACACAAACACACACTAATGACTGCTTTCTCAGCTTTCCCTTCACTCTGCTAGCACAATGTGTGTGTGTGAGTGAGAAAGGAAGACAGCTTCATTAGCCAGGTTTCCATCCAAGGAGTTTTTTCGAAAAAATATTTAGCGCTTCAAATTTTTTACCGATATAGCTGATGGAAATGCTAATTATCGATAAAATTTTGTAAATGTCGACATAATATTTTTCCGTTTAACTTTAGCGCATAACTTCTATATCGATACTTCAGATGTCGCAAAAACTACTTTGAAAACACTTTTTGTCGGAAAAAAAGGGCTTTAACGCAAGTAAATGTGTCACATGATACATTTTCATCACGTCATTCTAAAATCTTGCAGCCAGAGATTTTCTGTGAAGTGTCTCCCCACCACCTCCTCCCAGAAGGTCTTATTCCGTGGTCTCTCCCATACCCGTGGGTTTCGTCGCACTGGGGTACTTTTTTCGAGCTCTAGGGCTATCAGAAAAGCAACTGCTTCATTCTGCTGTCGTCGTCGGATATTCTGTACAATTGCAATTATTTGTGAAACTGAAATAACAGTCAGCTGGCAAATTTCAAAAAACTGTCTGAATAATCTCTCCATCATTTTTTTCTTTGTTCGTTTGTTTGTTTTGCGGAAGGGGGTGTCACATGGAAAAAAAGGTAGCTAATTTGCGACATTCACAAAATTATGTATGGAAACGGCTCAAGGGCAGATTTTCTTTTGCGATACACCAAAATTTATGCGACAATTCGTTTTGGGGGGACGTGACGTCATCACGCACACCATTTTATCGATAAAAAGCCAGTTGGATGGAAACAGGCTGGAGACAGCAAATTTCACACATTGTTTTAACGCATATTCTGGTTGTCGATAACAAAACGTCGCAAAAAACTGGATGGAAACTTGGCTATTGACTGTGATGGTTATTCATTACAGAACTAAGCTTTTGGTAAACAGTCAGTACTTTAACTGTTGTGAAAGAGTGTGTAAGCAGAAATACATGCACTCACACACATACAAGCTCGCTGTGGCACTCTTGAACAAAAGAAAGTAGCGTTAAAGCAATTATTATGAGATGCACTAATGTGTGTGTATATGTATGTATACATACACATATACACACACACACACTTTCAACAGTGTCACACTTCCTGCTGTTGATTTCAATCATGTGGTCACAGGGTGGTAAGTGAAAATGCAGCTTCATATATACACACATCTATTATGAAATAATGACCTGCTCCTCTACATATCTAAAAACTAGGTGTGTGTGTGTGTGTGTGTCAGCAGCCTTGGGGCCTGGTCTCCTGCTGACTCCCTGACTCATAATTAAGAACCGAGCCCACCTAGAGGTCACGACCCTGACGTCACAAAGACCCCAGCCTTCTGTTCCTGTTACACCCCCACCCCCACCCCCAGGCTGCTGTTTAAAGTCAACGTACTACGTTCTTTGGATTTTTTGAGTTTCAGCTTGGTTTAGGAAAAGCATCCAATCGACACTTCTTACTTATAGTTTTTGCACAAGAAAAGAATTTCTGCTTCTTGTCTACTAGTAATATAATAATCACTTTTTATTTTGAGAAACACAAAAATGTATTGTTAAATAAAATTGAGTGTCATAGACATAAAGTATCGTGATAAAAATGGACACTTTTTTCCTTTGGCTCCTTTTGATTTGTACATACTACACTGTGGTTAGTCCTGCGTTGTTTATATAAAAAATAATTTCAGAAAATATTTTTATTATGAGGACAGGCCTTCTGTCCTGTAACACACCCCCAGTTAGCTGCTGTTAACACTCGGCGTATGAGAGGAGTGAAGGTTAATTACACATTACTGAGTCCCAGAGCTGTAGGCCACATATCTCAACATATGGCTTGTGATAAAAATCACATATGTGTCAGTTTCCTACTAACTCATGTTCTGGCCAACCCTTGGGGCTCTAACTTCTGTCGTCCGAATGGTCTAACCACGTTCTTAGGATTTTTCTACAGTTTTACTGTAGACTAACCCTGATGTCACAAAGACCTCAGCCCTGCTGTTCCTCAACACCCTCCTCAGCTGCTGTTAAAACTCAACATCTTTACGTTCATGTTCTTTGGATTTTTTCTTCAGTTTCCTTGTAGCCTAAGAACAACATTCTAGGGAAAAATAGTTTTTACAAGAAAAATGTTTTTGCATTGCTTCTACATATTTGCACAACTACTGAACATTGCTGTACATATCACTGATTGCATTTTCGCACTGACTGATATCTGCACAAAGTATCAAAAGTATTGCACAGACTGTAGATTCCACTGCTCTTACAGTATCTGCACATACTAGATTCAACTTGAATGTTAGCCCAGACTTTATAAAAGATAGTGTTTTATGTTATCGACTGCATAGAATTTTTCATATTGAAACAGTTACTGACCTCATACACATTCAGTGTAAAAGACAACTCCAATACCATAATTGTAGGCTGAATACCATATCCTAATTGTATCTCTTTCTACTTCTAGTTCAAAGTTTATATTTTATATTCTATTTGTATATTGCTTAAAATATAAGCTGGAGCCATGTCGTCTTGTCTCTCTGTATACTTGTACAGTATATAGCAGAGATGACAAAGTTTACCTTGACTTTGAAAATAATTTCCACTTGTATTCTAATATACTGTAAATTATTTGACCAAGCCAACATTTTACTGTGAAATAAAATAGGGCATATGAGAGGAGAGTCGGCTCTGGGTGACTTAATTATTTTTGACAAAGCAATAAATGTATTATTAAATAAACTGGCACATATGTAGAGCATCATCTTGAATATTACTTCTTTCTTTAGGCTCCTATAATGTGTAAACAGTAAATTGAATCAGCCACAAAAACCATTACGGGTTATTTTTGAGTTATTCCTTCATTCATTCATTATCCAATCTGCTTAATCCCAACTGGGGTCGCAGGGGAACTGGAGTCTACCCTGAGAACTTAAGGGCGCAAGGCGGAGAACAACCCTGTGCAGGCACCAACACACCGCAGGGCATTTTTGAGTTATTATAAGGTATTGTTTGACCAGAAATTGTTGTAAAATAAAGCATGACGCAAGAGGCAAGTCAGCTGTATTATTTTTCACAAAGCCAAAATTCAGTTGTGAAATAAAATAGGGTATATGATGTATCATTTCAAATATTATTTTAGATTTTTTTCCTTAATGCATATATCCTATATTGCAGGTAGCCTTTGATATCTTATTTTAAATAATTATTTCACATTTGTTGGATCGGCATTATTGCTCCAGTTCTATGAATATAAGAAACGTCTCTTATGTTGGATAAAATGTACTGCTGTGACAATAAAGGCGTGTCTGAAAGTGTGACAGCTGACACAGTTCCTCCTGCACTGCCATATTTCACAGAGAGAAAAGAGAGGGGTTTCCACATTAACATAGAGAGATGGGGACAAACAGGGAGGGTTTTCCCGAGGGAGCCCCCTTTTGTCTGCATGTTACCAATATGCAAACGCATCTCACACACACACACAGTTTTACACCTTCCCCCATCTTCTGACCCAACTCTCATATTCTCTCTGACTCCTTCTTTCACTGCTAAAATAAGAACATGCACTGAGCTGCTATTCTAAGGAGAACAGTCTCTTTCTGTTGCTCTTCTACCCAACAATGCAACACACTGAGCAGCTCACATGTAGTCTGTAAACCTGTGTTGGACTAGGCCTGGGCGATATGAACTCAAATCAATATCACAATTCATTGATTATTTTACCTCTATTATGATTAATGAACAATTTATCACATGACAACACACACACACAGCAGTACACTTTTAACACAACCACACACTGGGGGAAATATTAACATAATTCATTCTGTAAAAGTATTAATAAAGATTATGCAGATTAAAAGGTTCTGAATGTCGGTTTTGATTATTTTTCAGCTAATTGACCAGCGCTAGATGGGACTCTGTGTGCAGAACACTGGGGTGCTGGAGAACAAGGGAGCCTTCAGACCACTGCTGCTGCTCACTGTAGGGAGTGTATTGATGCACCAGGGTGAGGTCCACTGGCTTGTAACACAACACACATACACACTGAGAAAGTGAATGTCCCCAGTAGGGGTTTATTATGTGGCTGATCAGACCCAGAAGCAGTCGGGAGAACTAGTAACTCGAGTTCAAGAGTCTTGCTGATATGCAGAGGCTTTCTTTTGTTATTAACATGGAACACCTGGCCTTTAGTTAGTCTGGGGTGATTATACAAACACACACACACACACACACAACCTCCTATATATACTCTCTCTCTCTTTCACAAAAACACAAAAACTCAAAAACCTTTAATACACACTACACCCTACATGCATATGCATGAACTCACTCTCTCCCCCAGAAACATACACATACAGTGCATGAACACACACTGGGGGAAAGTATTAACAGAATTTCAAAAATTATTGGAATAATCGATGTGGGCAAGATTAGGTCAATTAGAGGTTATGAATGTCTTTTTGGTTTATTGTCCAGTCCTACCTCTAATACATACAAGATACACTCATATGCATAACACAATAAAATAATTGTCCTACACATATATAAACTCTCACTCAAACTAAATATAGGAGCATAAGCAATGTGTGAATTATAAAGTACTGACTGAGTCAATTTATATAGAATGGCAAACACACTGATTTGCGTGTGTGTGATGTGGGCTACTCATGAGAAATGTGTGTGTGTGTGTGTGTGTGTGTAAGAAAACTGTTTTACTGACTCATCTGCATTTAGAATGAGTGTTAGAATGCTGTGTAGTCTCCTTGCTTACTTGTTGGTAATCAAATCACAACTGGGATAAAGGGGGAAGGGATCGTAGACACATTTTATGCAGACTTGACTAACAGATGCTTTAACTGCAATGGGTTAGCCAAAGCAGGGGTCAGACGTCCTCGGGTGGAAGTGAGCATCGGGTGGAATCACAAAAATCTTCCCAAGCCAACCATGTGACTGCTGACCCCAACCAGCACTGTGAGCCAGACAGTCAGGTCAGGACAGCAAGCAGTTTTTAAGTATGTTTTGAAGTTAAATAGCTGTTTTATGAAGGCTGGGTGATATAATGATAATTTGGGCAAAATTGTGTCGATTAGATGTATGGAATGTCAGTTTCAATTAGGTTTTGATTAATTGTCCAGCTCTATGACAGCCACACCGTTTAATGTCATTATATGCATACCATCTTTATAATAAACGTATGATAATAAAATATGTTAAATAAAATGATATGCACATGAAATAAATATTAAACTTTCTAAGAAAAAGTAATATTTCAAAATATTTTTTATTTTGGACTATATCTGGACTCTGACAGGCCATAGCTTTGAGATAAGTTACTGTTTAATTACTTCAGGAAATAGTTGTTAGGAACAGTTAGGAAAAACAGGCCCTAAATGTGTCTGATCGTATATTTCGGACACCGGCAGCAGGAATGAGTCTCGTCACTCTTGGTGCTATGCGGCAGCAAAGTGTGTATCAGCGATTTTTCCCCCTCCCGCGATCAATAGGCCCACGTGACCCTGAGCAGTGAGCCGGGGCAGAGCTGAGTGCAGAGCTGCTGCATATTTTATGAGTTCACTGCATCAAAGCGTCGCTCCAGCCAATTAACCCACACTGGACAACTACAGGGGAGGCATTCAGACGAACGTAACGCCAGACTGTCACTGATAAATCTTTCTGCTGGGGCGAGGGATTGTGTGTGGTGGGACTCTAATGTGCAGTTTCTCACAACTGATCCTAAGAGACTCATAGTGATTTACCTACCGCAGTAGATACTGTTAATTAATTCAACTTTTTATATACTGGATTAAGTGTTAAAACAGAGAACTTATAAAAGTGGAGACATTCAGACCTGGGGATCAGATTCGCTGGCCATTATGTGTGTGATGCTTAAGCACAATGGAAGATGGTTGGGTGGATTTAAACAAGACAGTGATGTTCATTTACAGCATTTAGCAGACACTCTTCTTCAAAATTATGTACATTTCCTAATTACAAGAGCAGTCTCCCTGGATCAACCTGGGGTTATGGGTCTTGCTCAACAGTGATAGTGCTGGTGGTAAAGATGTACAGATGGACAAGAACCTACAACTTTTTCGTGCATTGGCAAATATCCTACCTCTCTCTAGTCCACCACTGCATAAAATGTTTTTATGATTTAAAAAATATATATTATGGTGTAAATTAGTCACTTTCTTCATTAATAAGAGGAAAGAATATCAACCTTGTCAGCCCAAAAAATCTACGCGTATACCCTCCCTCCTTACCTGGTGGTTTCATGTAGTACGTCTCAATATCAGCCATATCCGTGTGGAGCGCGCAGTCCAGGTAGTTGAAGATGACTTTTCTGCTATAGTAATAGCGTGCTCCCATTAGAATGAACGGTGTGCAGCATGTCAGCATGACGGACTTGGTCATAACAAAGCACATTACTATGGAGAAATGGAAGAAAAATAAACGTCACCTGTCAGAAAAGAGAACCAAAAGTTTGATTTTTGGCAGGGGAAAGGCACCCAGAGAAGACATCACACACAGACATACAGCCTCTAAAATACATCTTCTCAAAGCCGAATGCTTCCTAATGAAGTGACAAAAGAAAACTTTATCAAGTATATATTCCATTACTATTGTATACTACATACCACTAAAACGAAAGTAGTGAAACATTTTAATGAATAAAATTATTTAAATACCATTCTGGTTCTACAAGGAGGATTTTAATCAGTCAGGAGCAGATAAAACAAAAAAGTGTGTGCTTGAGTTTGTTGATATTGTCTATATAAATATATATTTGAGATGTATTTTACAGACACACACAGCCTATGAAATACATCTTTTCAAAACAGAGACATACTTAAATACTGCTTACACACACACACACACACAATTTAAGAAAATTGTCATTATATACTATCTGTCACTGAAAAATGCAAAGGAACAATCAGACGGAGTTTAAAAAAGTCGGTGAGTTTGTTGATATTGTCGCACAGGGGCGCGCTCGTGCAAACCGGCAGCTGGCGCGCGCCACAACGTTTGTATGGCTGTAATTCCGCTGCAGAGGGGGCTCAACTTGTCAAAAAAAAGCACCTTTTTCGGAAATGTCTGCAACTTGAATAAAAAAGCAGGTCTGACATTGACAAATTACTACCTATTGTTTCATCCCAAAACCCATTCTATACTGCACTGAATTGTTAACTCGCTCTGCTATATCTATATTTCACTAAGACACATTCCTGGATGTAGGAGGAAATACTAAATACTCTTAACCGTTGTCCTTCTGCAACAAAACCAGATCCGTTATCCTGATAAATGCACGTTCTGATAGGTACCGAAACACTTTCGCGGTTTTTTGCTCGTCACGCACGCGCGTCCGAGAACGTTAACGAGTTCCATCAAGTTCGCGGGAGCGCGCGCGCAAGCAGCACGAGATCAAGCCCAAATTCATTCATTCGCTCAGTCGGCGCACACGGCAAAACGGCCTCTCCATCAACGTGCAGACAGCGCGCACTCGTAGCGCACATCTTCTTTTGTGCCACACACGTGCGTGACGCGTCTGAAGCAAAACCATCGGCGGTTTTCAGCGTGGTTTTATAACGTAAGCATGCACAAAAACATTTTTTTTAGCAATTTCGAAGATGCGTTCGCCAAGTTAAAATAGATATAAACCAGTTTTCATAGAGGCTGTAGTAAGAAGCACATATTATATTAGTACAATCCATACAGTTAGAAACAGAGATAGATTCAGGTATGAGTTCTCTAAACGCGCAATGAGTTCTTTATGAAAAAAAAATTACAATAAAAAAAATAAGAATGAATTATCCAGTTATCCCGTTCTCATTGTCCAGTCTCTCTTTCTCTTACCTGTGAGAACGGCGTATAGAAACTGAGTGTGCGTCTGCTGCTTTAGACCCCGAAACGCCGAGTTGGGAATGCGCTCCATGATGCCTTCGGAGAAGATGCGGCGCACCTCGGCCTCATCCGAGCGCTCAAACTCGCGGATGAAAACCCGGTCGCGCCTCCCTCCCTTACTCTCAAACGCGCCGGGGCTCGACGACGGAGAAGACGACGTCCACATTTGTGACGAGGAAACGATCACCGAATCTTTTTTGCTCCCGGGTATGGCATCGTGTTCGTCCGCAACGATTTTAGTCTCGCAAACCATTTTGGGAGACGAACAATGCATGCAAACTGACCTCGAGCGGACTGAATTTGGGGAGAAACAAAAAAAAAAGAGGTGTGAAAGAATGGAAGATGGATGTTTTTTTTTTGGTATGTGTGTGTTATGGAAAGAAAAAAAGAGGTGCTGCTGCAACCCTGAGCTTTCCTCTCAACCGAGAGATGCCGGCGTATTCCCTACCGTATTTATACGACACCGTGGCCGGCGCATTCAGGTTCCGGGGTGGGCGTGGTCTCGTCTCCGCGCAGAGTGGAGGTGCCTGATTGGATGCGAGAGATCAAAGGCGAAATAGTCGAACGTGCTTCCCAAAAAAGGGGGTAAAGGACTGCATCCAAAAAATGCGCACTTCACCTACTAATGAGTATGCCGAACCTCAGGCTAAAGATGGTTGTGTCATACTTTAGTAATGTTGAAGCCGATTTGGAACGCAAGCAGAAATGCAAAAAAAAAAATCGTTCTGACAAACATACCGGCGAAATTCCGCACATGTGTGTGTTCTGGGGGAGGGGAATAACCGTGCGTGTCCAAGAGCTCTTTAAAAAACCAACGATCACATGTTATCGACAATTACAGCTTTGCTGGGTGGCGTCATTAATTGACTGGATCTCGGATGACAAAGCAGATAGTCGAGATTGGCGTCTTTATTACAATAACATTGATTTGGGGATCAGACAGTTTAGACTGTGAATGTTTGGAGGTGATTGCTTGAATTTCTACCTTTACATCTTAGCAGTGCGCAGATCTTTCCTTGTGTGTTCTTGTAGTGTGTGGGGGGAGAGAGTTTGCTGCACTGCAGTGCTACCCATCAGTTTTTTTGTTCACCCAACCCGCCCTTTTCTCATGGCAGTCTCGACCGACCGTGGGGTTCCCGTCTCCCCTTATCGATGCTTATTTTAGAGAAAACACGCCACGACACACTTTAGTTGCTACGCACAATGAAATGTGATTCTCCAATGTATTATTAAAAATACCAGAAGAAACGTAGCACACGCGAAATTGCAATAAATGTACATAAATATGCAAAAGTCCAATGATGTTTCGACTTTATATTTGAAACATAACATTGATTCCTGCACAGATGATTCTATACTACACACAGCTACAGGTCATGTGCGTGATCAAAAATTGAAGAGCTGCCGTCTTTTCTGTCGCGCATCCCGCAGCTGAGAAATAGCTTCATTTGAATAAGGTCGCGTTCCGATCGCATTGTACAGAACTAGTTTAAACTGGATCCTTCCCTCCTTTTCCCTTCTCTGCCCCTCCCCCTCCCTCCTCAAGACACCGAAACAGCATCTCAAAGACTCCGGCTGACAAAATCTGCCTTTTTGGAAAACGCTACAACTCCGTTATGCGTCCATCATATCTAATAAATGAAGCTAAAAGCGCTGTGTCCGGTGCCCACGGTGCCAGTCTTTGTGTCTCGGCGCTGGAACCTGCCGTTTAAAGCAGACTGATGCCAGTGGGCATGCGCGTTTTCCTCACGCCAGAGACTAGTCCTGAGTCGGTCAGACAGCTTCAGCTTCACAATGTGAATGCATGAAAGTTTTATCATCCCAGTGTGCTATAGAACTGTAGGAACAGTTCTAAACATATGAGGTGTAGATGGTGCCTGAGGTATTGAGAGTTTAGTGCTTTGGATAAATGTTGACCATGTTCTGGTCAAGCTGACCAGAATAAAAAGCAAATAACTGCTTAAGCTTCATTAACATGCAATGAATTACATTTTTAACATTTACGGCAGTGAATTACTTGATTTGTCATATGTTTTGTGAGTTCTTAAAGCGCATATCATAATTGTATGTTTTTTTTCTATAGAGGTAGCTGTTATAACTCTCTAATAATCAAAACTGGTCAAAACAGCCCATCAGAATAATATATATATATATATTATTTTTTTTCAAATTGGTGAAGACATCAAACTTTAATTGTTCAGCCATGTATATGTTCATATTTAAAGTTATTTCTGCTTAGAAGCTGGGGCTCACATTTTTCTTTGTCTTCATTTAAACTGTCAGTGTTTTTCCCAAAAATTGCTATAAGCATATCTGGGAAAAATTGTAGGAAACTTTTCAGAACATCTGCACATATCCATGAAGAAATTGTAGTTTCCTTTACTGTATTTGAGTTGTTCTTGTTGTTCTTATTGCTATTGTCCTAATTTCACCTTTGAACCAAGTGTTCAGCCCAAAAAACCTTGAGAGACCAACATTCCACAAAGTGCACTCTGAGCACTTACATCTCACATAGTGCCACAGTAGACCTCTGGTTGAACTTGTTTTTTGAAAAGACCTAGGACTAGGTGTTACAACTCAGCCTTAAACAGTTAAGAAGACAGAGGTCCAAACTGACCTCAGATTATTGGAAGTGAGACAAAAAGAAAGATAAAGAGAATAAGGAAGAAGAGGTGTGGAAGCCACAGACGTGGCAAGTAAACACTACACAGTTAAAATAACAACTCCTCAAACTTACTTGCACTGGCAAGGTACAGGAAGGAATTAACAGTTAATCACATTAAAATTGCTCTTTGGTTTCTGGATACATGTTTAGCTTATATAAACAAATATAGCAAAAACGTTCAATTTTTAAAAATTGGTTTTGACATACTTCAGCTCCACCCCATTTCTGAATGAACTCCTCCCTCTAATTGTTTTCACAATGTCTTTTTTACCAGAGTCTTAGGTTTACAACATGTTAAAAATGAGAAAACCTGTTATTTTACACTGTGCAAACAAAAATGCAAAGTACATCTGAGCTGTTTATTTTAGTTCCTGTATATAGCCATAATCCCTCTTATATCATTGTCAGTGAGCAAAGTCTCTCTTTGGTAATGTTTCCAATAATATTTTATTTCTGTTCCCTGGTTTTCATCTTCATATATTTTTAATGTTCACCTCATTATCTGTCCTATTCATGAATTACTGTTTAGGATATGCCAATTTTATACTGCAAGTTTGTGCTTTGATTCCTGCTTCTAGTAAGATTTTTCCAAAGAATTAATAATTATACTTTACAGATACAGATTTAGTGTGGTGTAAAAATTTTCCTAACTATTGGACAAATTAAGTACCAAACATCAGGATTGATTTTCGTGGCTAGACACTTGCTTGCATACCTCGAGGCCTCGGGGTTTAGGGGACTGAGATGGACTGATGCAAATGAACTTGTTGAAAGGATGTGGGCCTCTCATGAATGGCCTTCTGTGTGTGTGTGTGTAAGGGGGGGCTAGTGTGTACGCGCCATGCATGTGTGTGATCTACATGCTGCGAAACAAACTGTGCATGAGGCCACATAGGCACACATGGAAGGAGTAGTTTTGTAGAAATGGGTCAGACTCTCCCAGCCGAACAGGCAAGGGCTTCATAAAGTTTTAAAAGCAGCACCATCACAGACTTCACAATGCAGCAAACTTAGTGTGAGGTTGCATGGGGCGTATGTGGTCTGCTAACACTTTGTTTTTTCGAGGTTTTTATTCATTGATCACAATCAATGTAGTGAATTTGCTGATAATTTGATATTCAAAAATATTTTACAATTCAGCTCAGATAAATTAGATAGGTATAGGGTGTAATATGGATGTTATCTTGCTGAATGACAAATTACTACAAACACATTGAGGTCATTTGTTTTATAGCATTTTCACAACTTAGACAAGAGGCTGGCTGGGGAGGGACTTTAAAAAACCTCACTTAGAAACAACAATGAGGTGATAAAACTCAGTAACTGCCATGTCCAAACTTGGCCTTTTGGCCTCATTGGCATCATATATATATTTTTTTTAATATAATTTTTTTATTTAATTTGTTTATAATTTGTTATAATTTTTGTTGCTCGTTATGATGTGAACAGTTAAATGTAAAATTACATGTAATTTCAATGGATCTTATTTAGTGTCTGGAGTTTCTGAGCCTTGTGGAAGATGTTAAAGCGGGAGGGGGATCTGGCCTGGAGGTCATTACTGATCACCCCAGGGTTCATGTTGACCGATGATGGGTTTGCAGTGTCTCTCTAAAGGGTAAAGGTGTCACCACTGTTCAGACTAAAACATGTTAATTGTTGGTGTGTCTGTTGGGATGCACCAGCAAATTGTATAGATTGTGATTCTAATTGAGGCACTAAAAGTTGCCATTTAAAACAAAGCCGTAATAGTCCCAAATTGACTGACTCTTTGTACCCTGTTGACCCACACACTCATATCTTACAGTTCAAGATTCTTTATTGGTCACACACTGTTATAAAGCATGTAGTGAAATGTAAAATCCTCAACATATTTCATAGATTTGGTTCAGAATAATAAAATATCTTTTGTTGTTAGAGACATTTTCACATCTGTTCAATAATAAGAACAAATGCTGGATTACTGCTTTATAATGTCATAGTGTCTGTGTAGGTTCGCAGGCATGATAATCTTTACAGCTTGCATAAAACGCAACTGGACATTATTTAAGGCTCTCTTGATTCAAGTTCTCAAAAATACTGCTTCAGAGAATTGTTTATTCCGTTTTTAATGTTTCTGATTTAGCAAATAATTCTTCATTCAAGTATGCAAATGTTTAGCATTTTGGACACTGTTAGTTAGTGAGAACACCAGATAATGAGAATGTATTTCTCATTTTTGGAGGACCTACTGAGCTACTGAAGGTCACTGGCTTTAGTTTTCTGTGAGCAATGCTGACGACCGAGTCTCTGTCCGGCTTATACGAGAGAGAGGATGAGACAGCGATGGAGAGATCAAAGAGGTGACTGGACAGAGGTTCTGGGAGGGAGAAAGGAGGAGTTCAAAGACTCCTTTTTATTTGGATCTGGATTTAGAGAGAGACTTTAAACTGGAGAGATGCTGCTTTAGAAAGGAATGGATGAAAAAAGCAAAAGTGGTTATTTTGATATTCAAAATTATTTTGCAACTTTTATTTTTGAGATAGGTGTAGTGGGGTTATTTATTATCTTGCTGAATGACAAATTAAGACAAACCAAATAAAGTTATTTTATACAATTCCATAGCAAGAGATTAGTGGGGGGATGTACTTTGAAACTAAAGTGATGGAATTAAATAATTTAACCATTTAAATTTATTTAATACTTATTTTAAATACGCTTAAACCATATTTTGGTGCCCTTAATCATACAACCCAGATCACCACAATAAACTCTTAATATTCCTGATTAGGGCAGTATTGACTATACAGAAATGTAACAATTGCTTTGTGTGTGTGTGTGTGTGTGTGAATGCATGAATGCATACGTGCTCACAAGCACGTAAATCCTGTTTCAATTATTCAGAGGTCAGAGGCCAAAGGGTTTAAATTGACCCCTCACAGCATCCCTCTGCAGATGTCAGTCTACAAGCTTTAAAAGGTCACACAACACCAAATAAATGTAGACTTGAACAGACTGGATGGATAATTAAGTACCACGCACTGTATCAAACTCAGTTGTATGAAGAAGCTTAAGTTGGTTAAAGAAATGAGGAAAAAAATCTACTATCTTGTGGCACTGACGTCACAGCCAGGAAGGAAAGGGAAGAAAGCTTGGTCAACCAAGTTCTCTACAGCAAAAGCAGACAAAGGATTTGGGGGCTGACCTGGGCTGATCTGAAGTCAGCTGAGTTTACCATGAGACAGGAAAAAGGCCTGTGGGTTTTAGAGAGACATAGTGAACCTGACCTATAGAGAGGGCCCTAGGCTGTCCCAGAGAGGAAGGGGGGAAGGGCGGATGGAGGGAAGTTGAAGAGAAACCAGTCATGGTGTGGAATATCTGTTAATGGAGCTCAATAGGCCCCTGTGTCGTCAATCAACACACACTAGTGGCACTTTCATCCAAGCGAGTTCATTCAGAAACAATCGCGTCATTTAAGGTCGGAATACTGCCGTGCTTTGGCCATGTTATTTAAAGAAAACGTTGTTTGACAGACATTTAACAAAATCATGAAAATCAATTCCAGTGGGCCGTTCTTAAGAAGAAATCTGTTGTTAAATCCCATTTACACTGTTTTTACAAAGATCTTGGCATTTACAGATGTTTTCTTACATGAGATTTGTTCTTAGGTATGAACAGAATTATGCAAATTTTATTGCGGTGCATGTTTATGCAAAACAGGAGCATTTCGGGTTTTCTTCAAATCTACTTTTACACTACTTAAATATGGTCGTTCATCAAATATTTCAGTAGATATTGGTGAAAGATATTAATGAACGAGGCCCAATGTTTTCCAAAGAACAAAATAAAAAAACGTTGGCACCCTCTACATACACAATACAATATAAGAGGTTGTAGAAGGTCACACCTCATTCTGTAGTTAGTGTGTCAGTATGCACAGCATGTTCCCCATCTCTCTGTACAGAGCATTATGGTACTAGAAATAATCTGCATTTTTTTTATCTGTGTCCTGGGATGCCCACTGTTAGTACCTAACATGGCCCTGCTTCTCTGGAGCCATGCCCGCTGCAATGGGCATGAAACAGCCTGGCAGCACCGGGGCACACACACTCAGAGCATGGACAGGGAGGGAGGAGGGGGCTGACTACAGGCTCCAGCTAAATCCACGCCTAAAGAGAGAGAGAAATGGTGTGAGGGAGAGGCAAAGAGAAACAGGCTGGAACCGGATTCTGCGACCTGGGCGTGCAGACAGATATGCAGACAGATAGATAGACAGACAGAGACGAGGAAGGATGAGAAGAGAAAGACAGGCTGGAGAGCCTGAAAAGGGCTAAATCTAGCTTTCCTTTACTTTCAAATAGTACAGACAGTGTTGTTTTTCAGATGAGATGGCTTTAGCAGATGTAGCACTTGTGCAAGATGAGAAGACGTGAAGGTGACAGTAAATTGCATAATTCGGCATAGTCAGCATGAATATACACACACAAACTCACAAACATTCACACACACACAATCGGACACAAATACATGAATTCGCCGGCCCGTCTCTTGCCTCATGCCCGCCCTCTTCTCTTTTTCTGTTACGCTTCACACACTTTCACACAAACTGCCTTCTGCAGACCCCCTGCTGGCCAGAACCCCCTCAACCCACCTCGCCCCAGGCGGGCTTTGACTTCCCTCGCTTTCTCTCTCTCTCTGTCTCACAGACTTTCTCCGTTGGTTCTGCCTGTGGGAAGTGAATATTTCATTATTGGAGATGGCCGGGCTCCGGACTATTCATAGATCCCTCTGCTAATGGGAAATTCATCTGAGGACCCTGCGAAAATATGGATGCATAATTAATGTGTTATCACCCGTGTTCATTATTTATGAATGCCTGCTCACAATTGGAAGCTGGCACATTTACCCCTTTTTGGCCTAAACCGCAGATGAACCATTATAGGTTTTACAGGGTTTGGGGAGTCCTGTGCTGTAAACTCGTAAACTGAAACTGTTAATCAACTAGGGCCAGTGAAAAATAACTGTAATTCTGACCTGAATTCCTTCACAGTGCAACCTGGTCTTTATTTACTAACAGGAATGACGCCTTGGGATTAATTCTGTTTTTGTATATAAGTGTGCGACTCAGAAGAGTTTGTGTGATTCCACAACGCAGTTAAGCTCGCACCAAAAAATGAATGAAACTACAAAAATGTCACATCTGTATTCTGAGGTCAGTTTGCAACTTTTAGTCATGTACACAGCAAAAGCCCTATAGCCATGTGTGAAACTACAAATCCAGTTAAACCAGCAGCTCCACATGCTATATGTCACAACCTCTCATCCACCCCGGCCCATGGTGGTCCTAGTCACCAAAATTATGAACATGGGTTTCTTGAGTGCTTGGACTGGACTTTCACGTCTTCTTATGTGAAAGGCTTCTTCAGTTCTTCAGTTTTTTGGGCAGGTATTTAACTCTTAGTGGATTTGTCACCTTGGAGGTGATCCAACGTACCGACAATGGGCAGTTGGTAGCCTAACGGTTAGGGAGTTCGCCCCGTGAACGGAGGTTCACCAGTTCAGACCTGGGATCAGTCAAGTTACCACTGAGGTACTCATGAGAAAGGTACCATTCCTAATGTCAGCTGGCCACTGCTCCTTTATGGATGGGTCAAATACAGAGGTCACATTTCGTTGTGGTGCGTTGTGTGTGGTGTGTTCACAATGACAAATAATCACTCACTTTCAAGTGAGTCATTAAAGTCTCATTGATATTCATCCGGGAAGGGTTCTCAAGGCTATTTTATTTGTGACTGATTGTAATCCACTGCCTCTGTTCAGTGATGATCATTCCAATCGTGCATAGATAAACTCTATAACTGTTCTCTCAAACCATCTATTGTTCTTATCCAAATTCAGAACTTTTACACCAGGCTTTGTGCTCACTAAAAGGCAGAGACTCTCTCACTTGGTTTGGGACTCTGCATGGAAGCTTGACCCTGTGCTTTTCCTCTCTATTACCTGGACTGACCAAAGGTGACAGGTTTTCTATGATATATGTTATTTTGCCTATTAAAGAAAGCCATAAAACACTGTCACTTAGAATGTTGGAAAAGCAAGTTATGACTAATACCTATATTAACAAACACTGTCATTACGTATGACTGATAATAATCTGTAAGGATTCCCTATGGAATGGTTCTGGTTAGAGGGATCTCCCTGACTGATGAAGTATATGTGTAGACTATTTTCTGTCAGAAAGTTGGTATACTCCCTCAGGTACATGAACCGATCTCTGTTTTGTGAAAGGATCATCACCAGGAATGTATATTACCACATAAGCAAAAAAGTTACTTTTGCCATTATATTTTCATTGAGCAGCTTATGGTATCACAAGCCTAAAACCTGGGAGAGCTGCTGATTTTTCTCACATCATCTTTACTGTGCTGTAGTGTTTGTGTAGTGTTTGTCTTTCTGTCATCAGTGTTTCCCTGCAACATTGCTGGAGGTGGTTGTGCGGGGGCCTGTGCTGCTAAAATTTGTGTTGGAGACTGGAAGTTTGGGTTCTGCATGTTAAATGAGAATAAAACAGTTTTGGGCAACCAAGAAAGACCCATAATCGCCAAATGCTGCAGGCAGACTTTCTCTGTAAATGGGATATAAAATCGATCTCTTAGAGTATCTCATAAATGCAACTAATGTGTATAAAAGACAACAATAGAAATATAATAAAACACCTGAGCACTGCATTTTCAAATATGTACCAAGTTGGATGCATTTTATTTTATAATTGTGTGTTGCAACTGTAAAATGCAAGTGTTTATCATTTTGAAAATATAAATTTTATTGTTTAAAAGGCAAAGCCCTCACATAATTTGTAGATCATCACCATGAAACAAAAAAACTAACAAAAATGTTACAAACAATAAAGACTAAGACTACTAAGTTTCTTTTTTTTAAGTACTCCCCAAACCCTAAATACTATCACTATTTTTTTGTTTTTATACATGATCAGCACTTAAGAACTGTTTATTCTTATATGAAATCATACGTTCACCGATCTAATAATGTCTTAAATGAAAAGATCTGACCATCTAAACAGTGACTACATGTTCAACCTTCTTCATTTGCAGTCTCAGCAAAATACAGCATGTTCACTAAAAGGTGAATCAGATGAAGAACAAACACTTCAGCATCTCTGTTTAATCCAGCTCTATTTCTGCCTGCCTAACTTGACGTTTTCGCATAAATGTTTCCGAGAGCATTTTGTCATGCAGTTCCTTTTTAAATGAACATCTACAACATTATGTCCTGTAATGAGTCTGATGTGTAAAGAAGTATAAGTCTGTTAGTCTCTGGGACATTTTCTCTGTTTGTTTGTTTGTTTGTTTTTTCCTCACTGCGACAACGGGACCTGCTGTGGAGTAAATAGATAGATGCTGGCAGGTTACGGCTTGCCAAGGCACTGCAGGTTTAATTGAAACAGGGGGCGCTGTGAGATTTGCTGAGGTTCTGCACTTCCCGCTGCTGTGTCTATTTATTTCGTTTAAAGCTGCAGCTCTGCGGGGCTGGAAGCGGGTGGAGATGCTGCAGTGATGCGACACCGCCGCAGCGCCGCTCTGTGTCCGAGCGCCCCCGCCTGGCCATAACGGGCATTACACCAGGTGAGTACGGTATTTCATTTACATTCATGGCATTTAACAGCTCGACTTCCACGTCTTTATCATAGAGACGGTCTCCGTGGATCAAACTGGGGGTTAAGGGTATCGCTCCGAGGAGGATTTGAACCCACTCTGTGTTATGTGAACCCACGACCTCTTTGTCCATAGGCGAGTATCCTAACACTAGACCACCATTATTACCACGTTAGATCCCCAAACCAGAATACATTACACACTATTAAAAAACATTCAATCAATAAGTCATGTTAACATACTTATTCCATTTACTTAAGCTTAAAAAAACGGTTGGTGAGTAGCTAACCACAAGTAGCCACATGTTTGTGTGGATTTTCACTTGTCCAGGACATGGTAAATTTGAGAGCTTGAATCACAGTCAACTAAAGTAGCTTTAAAAGTAACTTTTTTAAAAAGTAGTTTTTAAAAAAACCAACATATAGTACACCGTTACAAAAGAAAAAACATTTCTTCGAGCTTGTAGTTTGTAAACATCCTCAAAGTTTCCTTTCATTTCAAAACCATTTCAAAAAAAGTTGAAACACTGAAAACAAATTAAACGTATATGAAATTGCCTAATTATTGGTTAAACTGAAGTTAACATGACTAATTAATCAATTCTTTCATTGTACAGGTTCGCCCCATCTGTTGGTATTTTATCAAGAATTCATATCACATTAAATACAGTTTACTAATAGATCTATACATGTATAACGTTTAATAGGTATTAGTATTAATATGTGTATTTAAGTAACATTTCCAATAACTTTCAGTTTCACACCCTAAAATAAAAGATTAATATAAGTTTCTTAACATGTGCATGTGAAGACAACAATAATCAGACTGTAGTATGGTTCACAGTAACTATAAGACTATAATATAATCTAAGTAAAAGTGACATCTTTCACATTGAGGCAGCTTATGGAAAATAATACTCCCTTCTAGATGTAGGAGCTTAAAAGACAATGAAAACAAATTAATTACTGCAAAGTGTAACTTGCATGTACACATTTTTGCACTAATGTTGCATAATAGCACAAGGCAAGACAATCTCATGTGTACAATGAATGGATTATCTTTAATTTCTTTTTAAGCAAATATGATTTTATAAATGAGATTACAAAAACAACAATGGGACAATATAACAGACACCAATATTTTAATCTAACTTGAGTCGCTACATTCAGTGATCCATTGCTTTCTGAGTGGTCTGTATAATATCTAACTATCAGTACGGGGCATTAACCAGATGGTCTATAAACATCCATATAAAATAGCTAAATAAGTGTCCAGCTTATCAAACGTCCAGCCTTCATGCAGCTACATCAGTAACATATCAACAATCTATACAAACTCAAAACATTGACATTCTAAATGTTTCACATTAAAACATATTTCCTCTACAGGCCTCTACCTGAAAATACATATATGTTCTGGTGCATATCTAATGTTTCACATGTGTTTTATTTAAAACTCCAGCAATGCAATAAAAGAAGCATGGATATTGTCACAAAACAGTTAGTGCTGCTGTGCAAATAATATGCAGTATGTTGTGTTTTTCACATAAAGTGTGCTGCCTAATCAAAGAAACATTCATGTTCAGCCATATATATATAGTTGCAAAACGTATTATAAAATTTAAATCTAAAATGATTAGTATCATTATCAGGACAATACTGGCTCAAACAGCTTGTATTTTCAGAAATGCTAGTGTTATAAAATGTTCATATCATAGAGGGAAAAGAAACTCGTGTTTGGCTGGTATGTGGATTTGGGTGTCTGTGTGTGCATGTGATTGTATGCAAAAAGTGTATCAGCTTTGTTGGCTTAAATTCTGTCCACTAGTGCTGTAACAGCGTCTTCAGTTTAGGCCGGTGACAGGCATGCAGTCGCACATTGCCCTTCTCTCAGCTCTCAGCACCAGGCTCTCAGTCTGAGCAACACAAAATACACACATGCAGTTTCAAAAAACAGCAATATGGGTCTGGAAAATATTTTTACTCTGCATTATCAGCCTTGGTGATCAGATGTCCCCATTTGACTAGAGATGGTTTATGCAAACTGTCCCCCATAGAACCGTTTTCCCAGAAAAACCCCACATACACACATATCCTCTAGCCTACAGAGTGTCCTTGTTCGGTTTTCAAACTTTTGGCCACCCTTACATAAAACTCCCCATAAAAAAATGACACTTGCAACCCCAGACATAGTCTCGACGTACCCGTGAATCCAGGTTGAAGGCTGTCTTCTTTAAGTCCTGCAGTGCTCTCTGCATGAATTCAAAGGCATGGCAATCCACACAGGGCCGACCTGAAAATATAAATGTGGTTCTCGTGGCTCCAAATAGAATTCTATGCCTTTTTAGTATATTATAGTACATTCTTACTAAAGGATCCCATTAATTAAAATAATGTAATCTCAATGAAAACCAATAAAACTGGATTTAAAAAAAACTCTATTATGTGCTTAAATTATATGCACCTACTACAGCACTATTCCTGAGCTTAAGAAGACATTTAAATGAAAAACAATCAACTCTTTTAATAAAAATAGAATCTCCTGTTCAGTATAACCATTTATACACAACCGTTTGGAACCTGCTGGCACTTTTGCTGGCTTGCACTTACCCTAGGACATCTCAAAACGGACAAAACATAGCATTTTTTATGTTAATTACCACTCACGAATGAAGGTCAACTATGAGAAACTGCTCGTGTTTATGGTATGTTTTGTTTAATTTGACGGTGCTGTTTATTAACAGAATGTAATTCATCATGCAATAAATGTAATGGTGAACAAACAAAATATGAGCAATTTCACATAACTCGGGTGAACGGTTAGGCTCAAAATGAGTGGTTTAATTATAGTATAGTCTGTTATCACTGACTTAATATATGGATGTATTTACACCCATAATATGCACCACAATTTATTGTGCAGATTGTGGCTATTAATATCCAAAACTACAGCTATAATCTTTGTACTTAGGGCTACAGACTCCCTGCACTGCTGCTCATGTTTGGTGATGATGAGTACTGGATGGATTATTTTCCTTTGTGAATAATAAAACCACTAGACTAATAAAAACAAATGTGATATCTGTAAGGTCTCACTCTCTGCAGGAATCACTGTCCCTGACTCTTGTTCAGCGCGGATCTCTCTAAAGCAAAGCAGCTGGAAGGCGAGCAGCAGCAGCATCACGGAGCGCGAACACACCGACCTCATCCTGCCAGCGACGGTCTGGAGGTTATTGTCTGGAAAAATACATTGAAATGTAACAGCAACCACATCAAAATGCCCTTCTGTTATAAACTCTAAACGCAGAAACAAACGGAATCCCCGCTGGCCGTTTCAGCCTGCAGGCCCGCGTACGTCATAGATAGGTACAAGAATATCATTAGGGCGCGAGAGATGTTACGGCAGCAGTTCATATTTTATCCTTGCAAGCTCAACATGCAAATTAAAGACAAACCGGGCATTGCCCTGGATACCTGCTCAATCTAACGAGGACAGTAAATGCAGCGATCTCCACTTCCCGAGCTGTGTTTAAGGATGCTCCAGTTACGTATTTTCTCGTCTTCAGCAGCTACAGTACTACAAAAATGTTTTATTCATCAAGCTTAGGGCGTTCTGGGCTCTGATTCGCACACGCCGGACACGTGACGTTCGGCGCTGCTATTATTAGCCAATCACATTTAACCTCTCTGCTTTCTGTTGCGCCCTCTTTAGAATGTCTCGGCTGTAAGTTATAATAAATTGGCGGGGGGACAATATAGCATTTTATATTTTTCACATGTTAATTACCACTCAGAAATGAAAACCATCTGTCAAAATCGTTGTGTTCATGATGTAATTTACAATTAATTTGATATTTTATTAACAAAATGTAATGAACAGCGCCATCATGATTGTAATGCACCATGTAATAGTGAAAAAATAAGCCTAATTAAGATCAAGGTCAATGGATAACATGGAGATGTTAATAGAACAATATTAATTTTAGCCAAAAATACATGTTCATGTCAGTTTACAATTAAAAACACAACACACATTAATGAGAACTTATTTGTATTGATGCATTAACATGAAAAACTACGGCAGTGAGGTGAGAGGGGTGTCCGCTTAGAAATACAACATTTGTATAACAACCTCGGAAACTATATTGGTTATTGCTAGCTCTTTAAAATTGTATTATTACTTTGAAGATGATAAATGTTGAAGTGATATACAATAATTTCTTTTTATTTTTATTAAATGTACTGGAATTTTGTTAACTTAGTACCAATGGTTGCTTCAACAGAACGAGACCATGGTATAATAGTCAGCAGCTATATTTAACAGTTTGCATTGAGCCCATAGTTAGAGAAAATACTTTGTATATTATATATATATTACATATTCTTAAACTCTTTTGCCGTAACTCTCTCCGCGTACGATCCTCTTGCGATCACATGGGTCCTGTTGTGTGTTTTCTTAGGCAGCCCGTTAAAATGCCCGAACTAATTATTCGTCTTTTTCCAAGATGGCGTCGATGAGGGATAGCGACACCGGCCTGTGGCTTCATAACAAACTGGGCTCTACTGACGAGCTTTGGACGCCTTCGAGCATCGGCTCGCTGCTCACCGTGTCGGTCATCGACAACATACGCCTGTGTTTCTCCAACCTTTCGCCGCCGGTGAAGCTGAAGCTGCTGCTCGGCATGCTGCATCTCCCGCGCAGGACAGTGGACGAGGTGGGGCTGCGCGCTTACACACTCAAAAACACACACCAAAACACACACAACGCGTCCGCTGCAAAATCACTAACGCAGACGGTGTGTCTAGTCTACACAAGGTCCCCAGTCTGTAGCAGTGTCTGCTTCGCGGTCACTAAATCGTCCGAGCGAGCTTTGAAGTTTGGGCTAACTCGGCTAAAGGCTAGCTAAGTTAGCGAAACTAGTCGAAGGCTGCGTCCCAAATCTGTACTCTGTGATTTAGGACGTGACCAAGGTCTGTCGTCAGGCGCGTGGCTGGTTTAGCGTAGAAACGCGCGCTTGTTTATGTTAGCCGACAGAAATGAGCTGAGTTTAGGAGCCGAACTCAAAGAGATTGTTTGTGCTTGTGAGTTCTGAAGGATTAATAGAATGTTTGTCAGGCGGCTATTTTTCGAGTTTAACGTAGCTGATCGTGCCACATTTGAAAGTCAACAAGGTGTGTGTTGTGGGCGGGGCACCTGAGAAGCCCGTCAGTGTATTTTGTCCTCCTCCGTAGATTTTTTAATTTTACATTACACATCATTGTTACATTGTGATATTGACATTTAAATATACTTTTGCTACTTTGTGAAAGTTCTTTTGTCAATATGCTACCGTAAGGCGAGCGTCTTTCCCAGATAAAAATAGCATCACGCAGCAGCATCGTTTTTTAAACATCAAACTAAATTAAAAGTCACGATATTTCGCTAATTTCACTAATATACAGTACTGTGTAAAAGCTTTAGGGCAGGTGTGAAAAAAATGCTGTAAACAAAGAATGCTTTCAGAAATATAAATAATGAATCAATATCAATTTACAAAATGCAAAGTGAGCGAACAAAAGAAAAATCTAAATCAAATCAATATTTCGTGTTACTACCTTTTGCCTTCAAACCAGCATCAATTCTTATAGGTACACTTGCACAAAGTCAGGGATTTTGTAGGATTATAGTCATTATATTATTTTGTAGGATTATAGGATTATAGATCTGTGGTCAGATCTCTCCAAGATGTTTGGAACAACCTACCAGCTGAGTTCCTTCAAAAACTGTGTGCAAGTGTACCTAGAAGAATTGATGCTGTTTTGAAGGCAAAGGGTGGTCACACCAAATATTGATTTGATTTAGATTTCTCTTTTGTTCATTCACTGCATTTTGTTGACTGATGAAAATAAATGATTAACACTTCCATTTTTGAAAGCATTCTTTGTTTACAGCATTTTTTCCACACCTGCCTAAAACTTTTCCACAGAAACTACATGATTCTGCAGCCAAAACACATCTTAAGCTGATGGCAACTAAATCCTTTTTAATGGGCCTGTTCAGGGATTTGATCAACTTAAATTATCTTGTTAGACCAAGTTGTTTTCTTTAGTAATATAGACAAAAGTAGTATTTGCAGTACACTTGATTTAGTCATTTTTGGTGATTATGATTTCAGTTTGTCCATATATAGATCTTGTGTCTTTATTAAGTTTTGTTAAGATTATAGATATGTTATGACTGTATTTTGAAAATGAGAGATTTTGGAAAATTAGGTGTGTTATTTACAGATTTTCTTTAATTGCATAGTGGATTAAAAGAAAGTTTGTAGTTTACGTCTGTTCTGGTTAACTTTTTGGTGGTCATTCACTATTTCGTATTGACTAGTTTTGTTTGGGCTGATGTATTAGTATATAGGCTATTGTCAGTTATTGTCTGCTTCTGTATGACATTATGCCTGTCATGACTTCATTAAACATCTAGGAGGTTGATGATCCTTGTATGTTGGTAAAGACCCTCGCCTCTGGTCTAAGAGGTCATGGGTTTGAGTTTTACCTCCAGCAGTACCACCACCAGGTCCCTGAGGAAGACCCTAACCCCAAGTTGCTCTGGATAGGAACATCTGATAAATGCCTTTAAGAAAAATTATTCTGTCACATGACTGTGCGGCTGGTGAAACCCTTTTCCGCAGCTGTATCAAGTTGCCAACCTGAGGAACTACAGCATTGGCATAGAATAACGTTCTGTATTTAGTAGGGGTGTAACGGTACACTAAAATGTAATTTCGGTTCGGTTCTCTTTCTTGAGGTGCTCGGTTCGGTTAATTTTCGGTACAAAAAAGGCAGGAAAAAATGACTTTAAATGCTTTTATTAAAAAAAAAAAAAATTGTATAAATAAATTAAAGGAAAAAATAAAAATTGTATAAATTGTATAAAAATAAATATTGTATAAATAAATTAAAGTAAAAAATAAAAATTGTATAAATAAATTAAAGCGACCCATTTTAGTGATATTTCAAATAAATTAGACTTTTTAAAACTATTGTAACAATTTAAAAATCTTTTACAAATTATAAATAAACACGTAACAAATGTAAACTTTGTGAACAACGAACAACAAACAAATGTACAGTAAACAAAGTGAACATGTAGCAGCAACAGCCTGAATATGTCAATTAAATGGTCTGCTTTGGGAAAGTTCAAGTTAATCATATACTTAAAGCCAGCGTTTCTCAACAACTGAATATGGATGTAATCCCGTAGGCTATGAAGACCTAATACTATGTGTTATTGCTTTGGCCCGGTTGTAGAATTGCTTGCTAGAGTTGTTTAAAAAGCTGAAGTTATTTTATTTGCACCAAGTTGGTTTTTCAGGTAGAGGAAACAGTCACAGATGGATGGTGCCGCTTAAGTGCATATTAGATGTGTTTCCTACAGCGCACTGATCTCCGTGGAACAATGTCTACAAACAACTTTTGATTTGTCCACTTGCCGCTTGTCCATCCCTTTAACTTTCACGGAGGCCAAAGCCGCTTCCCAGACTGGAGAACGCGAATGAGTTGGGAGGGTCTTCTAGCTCAGGTTTCTCGCCACATGCTATAACCCTGTCACGCTTGCAAAACTACTGGCGCGCCTCTCCTCCTCATCCAGTGTCCGCCACTCCAGAGGTAAACCGTAAGGAACTTCGCCCAAGCTTTTGAAGTCTGGCATGGAGTGTTTAGATCGCGCTAGTAATATATTTATGAGAAAAAAATGCATGGAATATAACCGAATCTGCACAAGAAGTGGACCTAACCAAATATGCAAAACTCAAACGGTTCAATACATCAATGTGGAACCGTTACACCCCTAGTATTTAGTTGTACCTTGTATTTAGTTTGTATTTGACTGTTCTTGGGAATGAACTGTGCAATTTTTATTGCAGACTTACAGCTAAATTCCTTTCTTTCTTTTTCACCTTTTTAATGTCACCTCAGAGAAGGAGGCTCTGTCTGGAGATCATTCAGTTAGCCACGGTTGATTCTGAGCCTTGGGTGCTGATGGTGGCAGACATTCTCAAGTCTTTCCTGAGACAGGCTCCCTCAACCTGGATCTGGAGGAGCAGAACCCCAACGTGCAGGACATCCTTGGGGAGCTCCGAGAGAAAGGTCAGAGAAGGGTCACATTCGTTAGATCTATTATCACCATTAAAAACATGCAGTCATCTCTTCTTCCATTGCTTGTTTTTCTTAAAAGTGTTTTTGCTTTGTACACGCTTGCAAGCCTTTAACGGTATAGCCTCTTAACATTTACATACAGTTTGCAAAATCTTAACTTGTGCTTATGAATCATTTTCTCCCCTCAGTGAGCGAGTGTGAGGCTTCGGCCATGTTGCTCTTTGAATGTCAGTATCTGAATAAAAGTGCCCTGACCACGCTGGTTGGCCCCCTCACACCACCCATTAAACATTTCCAGCCTAAGAGAAAACCTAAGAAAAGGCTACACCTGTGAGAAAATGTGAGTGTGTTTTAAGTTGGGGATGGTGAGGCCCAAGCTGAGGAATGTTTGGTAAATATAGCAGAAATAATAAATATTTTATATTTGTTCTTAAGTAATGAAATGTGTAGGAATTAACAGTTATAATATTGGTTTTAGTAGCTACAGAAACTGCACAGAAGCAAAGAAAACATAGGAGTTCTTCCACTCTAAAGGCAGAGGGCTTGTTAAGAAGATTGATACTACGAGTGAGACAAATATTCTTTCTCATGCTCTGCTGTCGCTGTATTGTACACATCTGCTGTCATACTCCACACTCCAACTTTGCACTACATTAACAATCATTCTAGTACATGCACACACATTTAATAACCTGTGGTAATTCCTTGCCTTTGCTCACCAGCCCACTCAAAGGAATTCCCAAGTCTCCCATTTTCGGGTGCCCCACCACCCCAGCATAATTAACCCCCAATGGTGAACTTATTGGCCTGCCTGCACGCCTGGCGCATAGAGCCGACAAACCAAAAACCCATTTAAAAAAAAAATTCAGTCTAGAAAGCCTGGCGAGTGGTTTCAAAGTGCCACAAAACACTATTGTTTTTGATAAGCTAAAACATGCATTAGGTACCAACAAACATAATAATATGTAACTTTTCTGGTAGTGTCATCACAGTGATACAACACAAAAAGATAGACGTGTACATTTGAGTTAATATGTTTTTGCTAAAGATGTCGCATATAGTCCTTCATCTCCTATAACTGATGCATATGGTGTGTGTGTATTACACATGGAAAACTTATGTCAAATTCAACTGCTTACATTAGGTTTTTTGTTTTTCTTTTTGTCAGTTATTAGACATCTCTGAGTTGGACATAGTTGAGCGTTGAAGGAAATCAGAGAAAGGAGGAAAGACCTTGGCATCATATCTTCTGCTGTTTTAAGTCATAATCTGGATGTGGGATTTGTAGTTTTTTAACCAGCTCCCCTCGGCTTCCTTTTTAGACACAGAAGTATAAGAGAAGGTAGCTAAAGAGAGTAGGAGAATGTGACCCCAGATTATGCTGGGTTGGTCTTCAGATCTGTAAGGTGCCTGAACTTACTTACCTCATCAGATCCAGTATCATGTGACTTGGTAGCCTGCATGATACAGATACAAGTCTTGTCATTGGGTTTGGTTTACTCAAAAATGATCTCTAGAAAATTTTACTTGTATTCAACAGAAATTAAAGTGAACAATGAAAAGCGCCTCCCATCGACCAGCCACCTCCTGCTACCCCAGCATGGTGCCTCCTCTCGAGACATTCCCAGTTCAGAGACGCAGCCAAGTAAGAGCCGGCACTCTAATCTGGTCTTGGTTCATTTCAAATGGTTTTGCATTGTTTCCGGAATACAGTGATTATATATTGCTCGAATATTTTACCATTAAAAAATAAATGAATATGTTTTGTAAACATTTGTAATAATTACTACAGTAACTTATAGTCGGTAACTCATAGATTCTCACGCTTCATTATGTTTTTTTTTTTTTTTTAATTGCAGTCTATGCTCAATTGTCTTATGTTTAGGAAAGTTATGTCAATCTCATTTTTATAATTTTGTGTGCACATGGCCCAGCAGCCTCAGATTTTACCCATGCTAAGATTAGGGACTCACTCACGACGCCCACACTCCACCATAAACAGTTTACGTTTAAATACAGCATACCGCGAATCCAGCATAGACTTTTGGGCAGCCAAGAGAATCCTTAAAGATCTTGGTGAATAAGGTCCATTATTTATTTTTGCTTATGTATCATCTTATCATCTTGTAGCCAACGCTGGCGTGTTCGTCGCGATGTTTCAACCGCAGCGCCTGAGGAACCTGTCAAGCCAGGCGCCCGCCGCAGCCACGCTTCAAAATAGTTTAAACAGAGACCGCCATGTACAACGCCACTAATGCCAGTCCACGACGGTTCTCTACTCGCCTACCTTTCGCCACCCACCAGCACGCCAATACGTTTCGCCGACCAGCGTTATACGCAACGCGAATCTCGACGCCCACGCCGCTTCTCACCACCACGCCCAGCCTGCTCTCCACGCTGCTCCAGCACAACCAAGAGCTCCAAAAGAACTTGTTTCTGCCACACGGAGGGCTCAATACCAAAGCTGGACTCTTTATTTACTTCCACAGGTTGCACCTCACAGGATATTGTCACACAATTCCGGTCAAACTGTAGAGTTGTTATTGTTGGTTATTTAATGAAATCCATTATGCACATCCTCTAATGGTAATTTCTTTTAAATATGTCTATTTTTTCAATTTGGACGTTTGTTGATCCGTGATATTTCTCTATTTACATGCATTTTGAAGTACAATACCTATTCTGGATACTGATTTCACTGTACAGAGAGAGGATGTACGCGGGCGAGAATCGAAGACGGTAAACAAAGTCACCGACCCAGAGAAAGCTTATTTGGGCTTCATGGCAGGGTCAAGAGGTACTATTGCACTCACAATGCTTACTTTGTAGGAGGAATAGAGTCTCTATAAAGAGAGAAGGATGAAATAACGTGACAAGTCCTTGACTAAATGTTTGATGATTAAAACACTAATAAGTTAAGCACACTTGCATAAAGTTGTCTAAGTGAATTTTATTCAGTGTTTACCCGCAGAAAGGTTAAATAACGCCGTGCCTCTTCTTGGTTAGCGCGGGGCTGATTGGATTTTATTTGGCTAGCAAGAGAGAAGTGACATTGACGAGCCCAGCGCCTTGTTCTAAAGTTGAACAGATTTCAACTTGAAGTGTTCTGAGCGACCACAGTAAAAAAACTTCTCCACAGACGCTTTTTTTTCCCCGCTGAAGGTGCTTAGTGTTCTGAAGGTGCTTAGTGTGCTGAAGCTCTTAGGATTTGTATTTAAAAATAGGTGCCACAGCGTGAAAAACCTAATTCTGGCCCTAACTTTATTTATTCTTTTATATAAATAATCATCAAACATAACAGAAAACCATGTGCAAACGGATCACTAGCCTTGATAGGTAATTAACCGAATTGTAGATCTTTGTCTCAGCACTTTAATCTATTTATGTTTAGTTTAGATCTTATCTGTCTTACCTCCAAATGTCCATCCGACAGCGACGGGTTGTTGTGTGCTATCCAATTGCCGGAGAATTTTGCATCTTCCCGATTAAAAAGCTCCAATAGAATGTTGGCTTAGCGATTTTAGGCCAGGTGGTGCAGTAACATATTTCACCAATAGATGCCGCTTATTTGCCCCCATCGTGATGCGGCCCACTTATGTATGCGTGATGTGGAAGCATTTTTTTTTCGAGGATGTAGTCAAGGCGGAGGCTCTTGTTGTCAAGGCGTCAGCTTGAACTATAAAGTGCTGCAGGAAACCCTGTTATTGTTTAAAATGCAGTAAGATGCTTAAATTGAAATTAATTGATAACGTTCAAGTTAGGAGTGGACGGTATAAAAGGTATGCAATATAAATTTGGCCAATGATAGAGATTTTAATCATACCGCATATCACATGAATTGCCGTCAAAAAGAAAATGACATAAAGTCATTGCTGAAATGCGCGAAACCACAATTAATGAGGCATTTGTTTTCGAAAAATGGAGAGAGAGTGTATGGAAGAGCAGCTCATTAAGAAGACTGCAACGTCTATAATCTGGACATGGTTTGATGATTTAGGGTTCTGGATACTGAGCAGAAAAAAAACATAATCTGCAAAAATATACGCTGTTTAATATGAGAGAAGCCAAGAATGCGCTTATTATTTTTCCGCCTGGGCCCGTGATAGTGTTTCTATTAGTAAGAACCGCCTGCTCATACGCTATGCGATCGACGGATTTGCATAGAAACGCCCTTTTTTATTTAATGGCAGAAATGATTAAAGATTCTTTTATTTGCCACATGCTTAGTTCTACAGGCATACGTGCTGAAAATGAACACCTGGCTCTCGTGAGACTGTGCAAGTCATTGTAGTTTCAAAAGTAAGAATGAGAAAGTAAATAAATAAAGCTAAGAACTATAAAAACATGAATGTAAAATATTTACATTTATATATTACATTTGAATGAAAGTTAAATGATATATTGGGCCACTTTTCACCTTTGTGTAAATTTTTTGATGTTTTCTTGGTCTAATAAAAGCTGACATTTATATTTTTACATCGGCTGTAGAACTGGAGAAACTCAATAAGCTAATGTTTTATTAATAAACAAGGAAAGAATTGTTACTTTAAAGTAACAGAAGGTATTGAAATTTACAGATCTAATTATATACCGCAATATATGGGCCTGCCTATGCCCTAGGGCTCAAAATGTACCGCAATATGATTTTTTGGCCATATCGCACAGCCCTAGTTCAAGTCATTACACAAAAGTGCAACACATAACATATGATATCCCAATGTTCTTCATGTGTTCTCGCTTTAGGAGAACCTGTCCAGAGTAGGTGACATCATTCAGACTGCTGAGCGAAAGCATTGGCTGGTGAGGTCCTGCCCAAAGCGGACGGGACGGGCAGCACCACCATGCTGGTGGATACCGTGTTCGAGATGAACTACTCCACCGGCCAGTGGACTTACTTTAAAATACAAGCCCATCACCAGCGCTTCCCTGAGGGAGGATTGCTCCTACATAAACACACACATTTATACACACAAGTAAATACAATAAACGAACAGAAGACATTGTTTCTGCAGAAGACGGTTGAAATAACACACACAGTCATGTACATAATCCTGACGTAATAAAGTGTGGATGTCAATCAGGGGCTCCTTGTGCTGGGAGGGTTTTTGGGTGTTGCGGGAAAGTGAGGTGGACTTCTGGATTTGATGACCACTTCATGTTTCTGTGTTCCTGCATTGCCAAACAGCCAGGGACCTTGTAGCTATATTTTCCTTTTTTTGTTTTGTGGTTTGTAATATCTTGTCATTTTTACAGCCCTATGGAAAAACACCCCACCAGATATTCCAAAAAATGGTGCAGAGGGAATCGAACAGAGTTGAAGTTGTTTCGGAATACTTTGACCATCCTTGACTGAAACCTGTCATTATGGCTTAACATACCATAAGTGTCCAAAACGGAAAACTAATGTCCTTCTGTTTCAATGTGAGAATGTAAGGAAAAGGCAGGAGAAAAAGACAAGGCAGGTTCTTTGCTGATTACTTATTTTTGAAAAGTTCTTGAGGATGTTGTTTTCTAGCCTCACCAATAGAGGGCAGGAAATAAAGTGATATGTCCGAACCTGAATGAGTATTGCTGATTTCTAACAGCCGTTTTTGCATGTTTAACTACTAATATTTAGCAATCCTGTGCATTTAGTGTGAGATGCTCAGTTTTCCATTTGACAAGTGTTTGACAAGAGCCAGAAGAGATGGTGCTAAATTATTTTTTAAATCTCTTCATCATTTATAATTCATATGCGAGATCAGGCCAGACTAGAGAAAACTGAGTTTAAACAGAATTAAATGTATTTCCTCTGATCGTGAATCATTTCTGTTCAGCGCAGATTCTAAAAACAAGGGGAGTTTGGCAAGTCAGGCCCGGCGCCACGAGGAGTGTGAGGGACCTAATTCCTGCCTTTTACTGATAATTAGAAATTTTATTTTAAAAAATTATATATTTTATAGACACATTAATAATATGTTTTTATTTTAAAATAATTAGCTCCTTGTTAATTTGTCAATCATCCTCGAATATTTATTGCTGGCTACTAGGTTTGCAGCATATACTTGTCAGCCATATCTCTTTTATGCGTATCTAATATGGCACCAAAACAGCTATTAAATAAAAGATTTGTGGAAACTTGAGCTGGAGGACATTATTACTATCATGCAAGGTTGTGGCACAGTGGTCTGTTGGTAATTTATTTAAGACGACCATAAGAAGTAAGACCTTAACCCCAAGTTCTTTCCAAGAGCAACCTGTAATTTCCTCTAATTAGGAAATGTGAGTTTCTGTTTCCCAAAAGCCGTTGCTAACGTACACTGATGTTAGTTGCTAATGTATTAATGTACACTTAGTTTCTAATGTACACTGTTAGTTGCTAACGTACATTATGTTAGTTGCTAATATTAGCTGCCAATGTACACTACCGCCCCCAAGCACTGCCCATGTCAGCTGCCCACTGCTCCTTCATGGATGGGTCAAGTGCAGACGTCACATTTTGTTGTGGTGCACTGTGCGCTGTGTTCACACTGACAATCGCTCACTTTCACATTGGTGAACAAGCTCTATTGACTACACAGTGCCAGTGTGAGATAAACACTTTGTTTAATATTTTCAAAACATTCACAACGAACATAAAGGAACCCCAGTATGCTCTGAGTGGCTTATGAGAACAGTAATTAACAATCAACAAAATAAGTGTCTTGGTGCCCTGCTGTAGCCCTCAAACCTTTCCTGGGTCTCTCCACCCACCAAAAGCTTTCTCCAGGTACAGAGCCACAGCCAGGGACAGACGGTCCTGCAGCTTCCCAGCCACCACCTGCACCCCCAGGGGGAGACCCTCCCGACTCAGCCCCAGTGGACACTGGGTGACCGGCAGGCCAAGAATATTAAATATCCCTACAAAAAGAGAGAGAAGAGAGATGTGAAAAATGAGCTGACTTTTTGTTGTATAGTTTCCACTCATTTCCTTAAAAGTTAGTGTCAGATACTTGTGTGTGGTCATGCAATGTCACCTGTGTAACCAGCATTGAATGCTGTGAAATAAGCATGGTGGTGTTTAGGGGCCAAGATGGGATGAGAGGGGAACAGGAGCACCCCGTTAGTCCCCAGGATCTGGTCCATTTCACGCTGCAGAGTCTCCTTCTGCTGGAGAATGAATGGTGATGGTTTGCCATGCGTGCTCTCTATTAGGGCCAAACCTAAAGCAATACAAATGTGCTTATTAATTACAAAGGACAGAGAATTTTTTTTTGGTAAAGCAGCAGCTGGTTTTATCAGCTTGAAAAATTATTAATGAAAAGTAGGTTTTAAAAATATATGAACAGACTTTAGGTTAAAAATACGACTTAAATGGAGGTAACTACTATATTTTCACTATGTGACCAACTCAAGAAGATGTGAAGCTATTTTTTGCACTGACTTAAGAGAACAGAAACTTTTAATTTCATAAATTCGAATGCAACATATCTGATAACTAAAAGTCAGGATTTAGGTTTTATATACAGAATCAGCCTTCAAATATCTTTAACTGTATTGCTCTACATTAATTTCTTCCCCCATTTCATTTCTTTTAGTAGAACGGGTCCAGCCTTTTGGAGTAAAACCAGACACTACCCAGTATACTTCCACCTTTCCTAACTCCTACATTCTCTCCTCTGAAATCCATATAGGAGGATATATCACAGGACCGAGTATCTATGTTTGGCTGAAGAGAATGTATATGAAACTGCCTTGCGAAGTGAATGCATTTGCATTGTATATGTTTAACATGTGTTACCAATAGCAGCCAGCGTGTGTTCAGACTTCCCAAACAACCACTTGACCAGTTCCCACAGGGGCCAAATAGCGGGCCCTCCGTCGGCCATCAGTTCCACAAAAGACTGTGGTGGCTGGAAGAAACATAAAGAGATCTTATACACCGTAAAATGATTTGATTGATGTCACATTAACATCTTTCATTTACTTCAACTTTTTTGTGTTGTTTGTTGTTTTTGTTTGGCTATGTTTAAGAGTGAAAGTGATATGCCATAAACAATATGTATGAACATTTGCAAAACTGAAATAGCAATTATACTGTTATACACCCAAACTGGGCAGCAACTGAACTTCGGTTTTTATGTTGAACAAGAATTTTTACAGTGTGTGGTGTATTAACACATTCACACACATTCTCCGCAGTTGATAGTGTAACGGTTCGGGTGTTCGCCCCATGATTGGAAGGTCACTGGTTCGAGGACCAGTAAAGTTACCACTGAGGTACTCATGAAGTTCCGTCCACAAGCACTGCTCCCCGGGCACTGCCCTTGTAAGCTTCCCACTGCTTCTTCACGGATGGGTCAAATGCAGAGATCACATTTAATTGTGGTGAACTGTGTGCTGTGCTATGGTGTGTTAACAATGACAAATAATCACCCACTCACTCAGCCATAGTTACAAATTGTAGTTTTTAGTCTGACATATTCAAACTTTCAATTCTGTTAACAGTTAAGTTGTAACACAGAAAATTCATAAAAGTTAGTTGAAACTGCATAATCAATTGTTTTAAGTGCAAGTAAATAAAACTTACATTTAAGTTTTGTTTTTTTTCAAGTCTATTTAATTCAATGACTAACTGACTAACATATTTAATGTATAGATACTGATGAACCAGAAGTGTCTCTGCCAAAACATGCAGCACAAGTAAGATCAGAGGCCAGTCTGGGCCACATTACTAGCCCCATATGAAGCCATTTTTACATTACTTTTCATGCTGTTATGTTAAATATTTTATTGCCCCTTTGCTTTTACAGACAAACCTTGCCATCTTCATCTGGTAGAGCCAGGAAAGTGTCCCAGATCTGGTAGGTGTACTTCATCTGAGGGAAACTCACTTCCTTCACTTTAACTCCCAGATCCGCTTCTAGTCGCTCCACCACCTGCAAACATCCATCGTAAAAATATAACCTCTGCCGCCTGGTTGATGAGCTTCACCGTGAACTTACAGAGCGCCTGAAATACCAATCTGTATCTCACCTTTCTTTGAGCTTCAACTAGCTGTTTGTCCACAGTAGATGTCAGCAGTGATCCAGCATCATCCACCATGGTGAAGAAGTGCAGGCTCTTCAGGTCAACCTCCGAGGATAGAGAAAGTCTGTGGACATATGTACCGTAAAGATTAATACTTGAATAACTGCTTATTTTTATAATGGGATGTAATGTGGCATCTGTATGTGTGTTAAGGATCTAATTATGCACATACTGCACAATCAACAATTGCAATATTTAGGGGTTCTAGACCACAATATGAATCAATATCAACACAGAAAGAGAAAAAAGGCTAACAATCCACAAAGCTTACAGGCTCTTTTTCCTATTTTAGGATTTGGTTAAGAGTTTGTTTGCTCTGTCTACCTGTATCCAGTTTCATAACAGTATCAGATTAACATATCTCACACAGTAAAAACAATGGGACTCATTCACCAACAATTTTAAGACGAAATTTGTTCTTAACCTGTTATGCCCTGATACTGTTTTACAGATTTTTGCTCTAAAAAAGATATCCCCAAAAAAAAGTGTATATCTCAGCAACCACAATTTCTATTGTTATGCTTTTGGTATCATTATAAAGGTAACACTGAGATTACTGTAGAAGTGTTGGAATCAGAACAACACAGCAGAACATGAAAAAAAATCATGTTCGCCAAAAAAAATACATATTATCTGCATAATCTGCGGAGTCTCGGCTTTCATATGATATACAGTATGCATGGGTAGCCGTAGTAGTATAGATTCTACAGCCGTATTTCTTCCACATAGACCTACGCAGTGTTTTTGTTCTTTGTTTATTTATGTGTTTGGTGTTGGAATTGTGTTATGTTTAGGTGGAATTTGTTGTTTGAGAATTTAGACGAGATTCTATCGGGGATGTTGATCTGCCGCATGCATATGTTTGTTTACATTTACCGATGATCGCTTCCGGTACCGGGGGCAATCGGGGTCAAGCCATTAAAACTCATAAGGCAGCTTTGTAACATTCACAAATGCTTTCCTATTTGAGAATAGATGTTAAAATCTACCAACGTTGAAGCACTCTCTAACACAAATTCTACAATAATGTTACTCCACTCTGTTCAGTGTATTTTATGATTCAAACCTTGCAGTAAATACAAAAAGATGCAAAGTATTGCTGTGTCTCAGTTGTTTTATGTACTTTTCTGCATTTGGTCCAGCCATTATTCTCATCATTGGCAGCAAGTCTTCAGCATAGCGACACATGGGGCCTGTGCTCAGGTAAAGCTCTTGGAGCCCACTGCTCGGGGGGTACTGACTGTCGTTAGATACTATTCCTGCAAAGAGAAACAGATACCAGTGCTTAATATCTCACACATTTCTTAGAGTTAAATTACTACTCTTGCTCCACTTTCTGCCCTTCAAATCTTTACCAAATAATTTGAAAGTAAACTCACCTGGAGACCCTTTATGTCCAAATATGCCATTAAAGAAGCAGGGCATACGGATACTTCCTCCGATATCTGAGCCAATGCCAATCACTGAGCCTCCACCACCCAGAATACTGCCCTCTCCACCTGCAGGACAAAGCAGGGACAAATAAGTAATTTAATGTGGGTGTCACATAAACTGCCATACTTTCAATGACATATTATATTAAAGAAATGTTTAATGCACTACACCTGACAATAATTATATAGCAACAAGAATGATATATAAGAACTACACTGACACAGCATTTCAATGATCAACCAACCCATAGCATCAATCTAAAATGGCAACATTGATCAGAAATCATACATACTGTCACGCCCCTCACCAAGCAAGTGCAGAGATGTCAGCTGGCTTCATAACTTTTATTAAGCCTGATAATACATGCTACTGGGACAATAGTTTAGGAATAAAAATCAGCAGACACTGAATCGTTGTCCAGTGAATCTACTTAATATCATGTTGTGATGAAACTGATATGTAGCTGAGTAAGCTGTATTACATGTGGATGTGTGAATGGCCTGACCTGAGCTTCCTCCACACATCCTGTCCGTGCCATAGGGGTTGTTGGTGACGCCATAAATAGAGTTGCTGGTCTCCATCCACATGCAGAGCTCAGGGATGTTGGTCACACCTATAGGAATAGCCCCAGCCCTCTTTAGCAGGGCCACACAGGGAGCATCACAAGTGGCAAGAACCCCAGCTCGAGAAACCACTCCTGTAGAACATGGCATGCCTGCGAAAGCGGGGAGATGAGAGGAAATGAGAGGAACAAATAAGGTGCAGTTTCTAACTTTAGGCTCCAAGGTAGAGCTGGTCCGTCAGATGAAAACTTTTAGAATTAACATTTACATTTACCGTACTAAAACCACTGTGCATTATTCTATACTTTCTTCGATTGTGCATTCATGAAGGGCACCCTTACAAATACAATGTTCAGTCTGCACCCTGTCCAGGGAAAATGCATGTAACATATATAACCATTCTTAAATCGAAATTAAATTAAAAATCATTATATTGTCTTGAAGTCATTTTATCCAGCATCAATCCAGAGCCCCATGTCAGCTTTGGGTTATTGCTCTCTTGCTGTTCATGTTTGTGCTTTTCACATACAACTGACCTCAAACAAATAGGATGGGTCAGGCATGGTCATAGGCTTCATGTATAATCAAAGCAGCAGATCGGTTTGTTCTGTGATGTTTCTGCCCTTTTAGCCTGTTTATTACTCAGACTTTACTGATTTGAAATGTACTATGAGTAGAGACAGCAATGAAGTAAACAGAGCAGTGTGTGTGTGTTGGCTTTACAAAGCAGAAAATGGTTTGGTGTTCGGTTTCTCTGAGTTCATACCCTGTAAGAAAATAGATTCTTTAACTGATAAAGGGACTCCCAGCAAAGGAAGTCGGTCTGCCAGTGCCTCCTCTGCCCTCGTCTCCTCCTCAATCAGTCGGTCCGCCTGAGCTGCTTCTGACAGGGCTGCGGAGAATCTGGGAAGAATAGGGGGAAAGAAATGAAGACATTTAGTTATACTGAGAATGATATAGCACACTCATAACAGGAAGAGGCATGTGACTGAACACAACTGTATTTTTAAGGGTACAGTTCATAAACGCACAAGTATAAAACAATGAACCAAAATGAGCAAGGTGAAGTTGGTGAGATGTTTTAAAAGTCAATACTTTAAATGTAAATGTCAATTCAACACGTGCTCATCTGATGGATCAGCTCTACCTTGAAGCCTAAAGTGAGAAACTGTACTTTTTTTTTATCTCATTGGCATTTTACAGGCATGATAGAATTTTAGGAAAGAAAGTAGCTTTGGGCATTTAAGGATCCAAAAACACTAATGTGGAAAGACATGAAAGCTTTTTGGCAATTACTTCACAATTATGCTTAAGGTTTTATACAAATGACACCAGTTACTGTAATCTGTATATGTAATAATAATAATCTTATTTATAACATATTTCATACTGTAAAAAATGGTTTGATCAAGTCATGTCAACATACGTCTATCATCTACTCAGTGAAACTTAAAACAGCAAATTATTCCATTTCAGCTAACATTTGTTTTTTTTTTCATGGCTATGTATAAAATTAAATGCGGTAATACACCAAACAGGAAATATATGTATTGAAATTTATTACAAATAATAGAGTACAAAGCTAAAACTAGACTTAAAATAATGAGTAATTAGCATGTCCACTTTTTTCCCTTAAAACTTTAAGGGAGCAGTTGAACTTCAGTTTTTAAGTTGAGTCACATGGATTTTTTTAGGAAGTGGCATATTAATAAATTCACTCGTAAACATAGCCACATTTTACATTGGTATATTCCAATTTTCATTTTTGTAAACTGACTACAAAATGTACGTTTTAACACTGGAAACTTAAACGTTAATTGAAATTGCATAAATTTTAGTTTTCATTTGAAACAAATAAAAGAAGTACATTAACAGGAGTAACTGATCAAATCAAAAATTCAGCCCAAAGTGCTTTACAGGAAGTCATGTTAATGTGTAAACCATTGCAACATAATGTTTTATTTACTGCATTGCACTGCATTTATTACCTTCATATTATTATTATCAAGGTGAACCCTCACCTGTCCTTAACCAATGCATTGAGCAGTGGGTTGATCTCCTGTATCCTGTCAATATAGGCCTGCACCACTTCTACACTCGTTACCTGCATTTAAGACAAACATGTAGGTCTGCAAATTTACACCTTCAATAATCAATCACCCTAACTGTGTGGATGCAACCATTTACTCTTGCAATGTACAGTATGTCTGGACATGTTTTCTTATTAGAAACATGTAATGAACTAGTTGCCGCTGAACCATGACCAAAAGAAATGAACAAACATGGATTTGATCATTTGCAATTCAATAACTAATTCTTAGACCCTGATCCCAGGCCTTTTATTAAACATCATTTGTCTGACATGTCTCTTCCCACGTGCCACTATGTCAATAGTTTTCTCATTTATGGCATTGCCCAGAAGAAACTAAATTCCAATGCAGTCAATAGCACTTAAGTGGAATAAAGAGATTTACAGCACTATTTTCCAGAAAGAGACAATCTCTCCTTTTAGCATAACAGGACTGTTGCATTTTGTCTACTCAGAAGCTGTCACCAGCTTGTGTTGTGATGATGATTGAGATCTACATCAGAACCAGTCCTGCTGAAGCAGTACCTTCTCCTAAATATGACCTACATCCACTACTTAAAGGATAAACCTAATCTTACACTGATAAACAATTTCCCACTCTGGCAGACTTAAATTCAGATTACAGTGGTGTTCTCGACATCTCTGCCTTCCATGAATGACAGACACCGTATTCTGTGGACACATTTTCATTATTACTTCACATTAAGATTATTTTGCTCTCTTTGCAGTCAGAGTAACCACCAAGACATAGACTAAGAATAAGCTTTTATTGCTCATTTTGTCTGTATGCTCCAGTAGTAAAATATTGTGCCAAATTCAGTAATTTACTCTTCATTGGTTATCATCGTACATTGCCTTATACATCAAAAACAAACCCTAATACTGAACGCATCAGTACTGATGCAACATGGTGTAATTATTTTAAGCTCTTATACCTCAGACACTTTCTTAACTGATGCAGACGAGGTCGGTCAAGTTAATTAAGTCCTGTGCTTGTGCTTAAGTGTCGTTCTGTTCTGTGTTCTGGTCAAAAATATGTTGCAATATTTACCATGACATTGCTGCACTAAGCAGTAAGCACTTCAGTATGCTTTAAGTAATGCATTATTGGGGGCGTGTCTTGGAGGATAACATGAGCACTACGTTTCCCAGCAACCACTGCGTCAGCCATTAATGTTTTTTTTATTATTATTATTATTATTTAACAAAACGATTTATTATTTGTATCTACGCAACACCTTTCGCTTATTTTGTACAAAAGTGATAATGGCCAAACCTCTCTCCTGCGTATTTTCCCAGCCAGCTGCATTGCGGACATCGTGAGCAGAGGGTTTGTGATTGGTGGAAGTTTTTTGGTTCCCGATGACTGTCCGAGCGAAAACAGGCGAAAGAGGACGAAGAAAAGGCCCGTAACTAGACGCAGGAGACCCCGCTGAAGCCGCTCTGTCGCAGTTAACGCCATTTTTAAAGCGATTCGTGGTTTTACTCCAGCGGCTCGGGATCGCGTTGCCCCTTTTTTATACCCAGCATGCACCGGGCAAAGGTTGTTGTTGTAGCGGTGGAGCGCAGAGAGATTGGTTGCGAGATTGGTTGCGCATCAGTTAAACTTTGCCTGTTTGTTCAGAGGTTATCAGATTACACCGAGACATAAAAGGCATAAAGCATTTATGATTTATTAACCCCGCCGTGTGTAACGTATACCTGTTGTAATACGGATTTTGGAGGTTAAAAAGGGTCATGTTACATTCCAACCAAGAACTTTGCAATAAGCCTTTGATTCGCCAGGTAGAAATTTGGCCTATGAGTTTCTGTAAAAGACTATCAGACTAAATGCACATGTAGAGTTTCTGTTTATAGTATACATGTATATGTTATGTATTTTTCTTTATTTTATTTTTAGTTTCTTGTAACGTTTCTTTAACTTAATCAGTTGATTTCTGTATTAATTTGGACGGTCTTTACTACCGAACCAGGGTCCATTTCCCAATACTTGAATAATTATATATGTGACAAAGAAAAAGGCGAGAAGAGTGCAGAAATAAACTGGAGAAACGTTTTCGACTAATAAAGATGTGAGTTATAGGTTTACACAAATGACTATTAGACTGAATATTATGGTTCAATATTAAAGTGCAACTTGCAGGCAGTCGTTAAAGCGTTATTCTTTTTATGAGGTTTGAGCCGCGAGGAGGCAGCATAAGTCCATAAACTCAGCGTCGGTAGGCCGTGTGGATGTGTGTTACCGGGATTCAGTGATTTGTTGGACTATATTAGTTGGATCAAAAATGAGAATAATCCTGAAATGTCTCATCTTATGTTTGTTCATTTTTAAAGACTCTCTTACTCTGTCTTCATTCTTTTTCTTATGAGTGGGTTTACAGAAGCACTCATTGCACCATTTTAACTCATTGCACCTTATTGTATATAAGAAATAGTTTATTTTTCTTTATCTTTATTTCCCTCTATCTCTTTAAGTTATTTTCAATATTGTTATTTTTAAGTTTGTATTTGTATCTAAATATTTTATTTTTAATTTTTGCCTTAATTGCATCATCAAAAGAATGGATCAGGATACATTTCACTGCATGTTGTACCTGTATAATTTGCATGGGACATATAAAGAATCTTTAATCTTGAAATCTTGAATTTAATGTAAATTATAATAGTCAGTCAAATAATTATTCACCGTATGATGCTTATTTCATTCTATGTTGGCCCCTTTTTGCAGTTTTACCTGATTTGTTTGTGTGTGGTATGGTTACAGGTGTGAATGAGAATTACCAGTAACTGCAAAACATCTAACCTCTCTATCTCTATTAAATATTAATAATCTACCTAATATATAGAGTTATTCAGAAACACATCCAGTTGGCCCTGTTTTGCATTGCCATGGAATGATGATTCAGTCTAGAATTATATTCTCTTGTGCTATAGTAATTTTGTCACAATCGCCTAAGGCAAAAGGAATTTTTTTTCAATAAACATTTAAATGGAAAACAAAAAACAAGTCTTTCAAGGTGACACTCATCCTTCCAGATATTTGGTCCAAAATGTGTGAATAGAAAAGTGTTGAGTTTTAGTTACACAAACGTAAAACTCCCACTCTTAAATATTTGAATATATTGTTTGTTCCATGAGTCACTGCTGTCTCTGTTTATGACATTAAACAGCTGTAGACTGTTAAACGGTCTAAGACATGAGTAAAGCCTCATTCAGCATACAGCATCTCCCTGCTCCACCAGAGAGGCCTCAGGTGTCTGTCTGATACAGCTGGGAAACAACATTCTCAAAGGAAGGGTTACACACATCCACACAACACACACAAACATACAGTTAGTCTTCACATTCTCACATTTATCACATTTTCTAGCATCCATATTGAGAATATATTTATTAAAATTTGCATGCCTCTCTTGCACACATGTTGTTCATTCACCTCACTCATATTTCATTGACTGTCACATACACACTCGTGCCTGGTGAACCAAAGTTAGCACCTGTAGCCATTACCACCCGGAGGAGCATTTTAATGAGCTCTGTGTATTCACATCCATCTCATTTTAATAAGGCAGTGAGCACACGCTTCATTTACTGCATGTAATAGCAATTCAGCTGTTAAAGGAGCTTCAGCATCATAACTGCCTGTCTGAAGCCTACCAACTGTTTTGCTCTCTAGTCAAAAGTTGTATCAAGAGTGAAGAGAGATCTGCAGTATCCAGGCATACACACTTGGTCATACAGACTTAAAGATGTGCTGTATGAAAACTTACTTATTGTTTTCAAACAAGCATTAATACATTTGTGGAGAAATCCATTTTCTCAGCTGTCTTCGAGGGATTCACGTTAGTTACTACTTCCTCTTTTCTCTTTTATTTTATAGTGTTTTGCTGCTGACAACACGTAAACTGCTTTGCAGCTGGTCACACTTCTCACTTTATGCTTGATCATTTTATTTTGATCAGGGAGCGTGAAAACAGAAAAGATAGTGTTAAGATAATATATTATGTTGACATACATTGAAACATATTAAGATGTTACATAGTTCAGAGTCAGGATTTAAATACATCCTAAATAAATTTTAATCATGCTAATACTTTCTCACTAATCTCACTTTTGTAGGTTAATACTGCATCCAAACGGTCTCTCTTTCTACTTATTTTTCTAGTTTAAAGTTTATATTTAATGCTCCATTTCTAGTTTAAAATCTATATTTTGTATTCTACTTATATATTGTTTATTCTATATGCCCTTTTTGTTCTTTGTACCCTGTTTCTTGTTGCACTGTGAAAACTGGAGCCACATAGTCTCGTCTCTCAGTATATCTGTACAGTATATATAGCAGAGATGACAATAAAGTTTACTTTGACTTTGACTTGACTTTTACTATTACTACTTGACTTTGAGTCTATATTTCACCAAAGGGACAATTACCTTATTGATATTGTTTCATGGTAAGTCAGTGATACCACTGAAGTGTCAAGGATAGATAGAACCAAACAAATATCTCAACTACGAGATGCTCTAGCGGAAGTTCCAGCAGACTGTGGGAACACCATTTCACCTGCTTCTAACACATTTAACTTAACTTAATTCCTTGTTTAAATAATGTTTTAACCTCAAACTATTTTCCATTTGTAAATATTTTCATGTTTAAAAAAATCAATCAATAAATTGTCAATCAATCAATAAATTGAATTTAATAAATTGTGTGCTAGGCAGTATAATAGGACAACAAGGTCAGAAGAATGAAAAACAGTTATAGCGGAAAGCTAAGCTAATATCAAATGTTGTGTTGCTTAAGTTTTATAGTTTACTATAAAACTAAACTGAGCGCAGATGATGTTTAATGAGTTTGCTGCAAGGACAAAATAGACCCTACTGGAGTTTGACTTGTCAAAACAAACTATTTTAGAACTAATAAATAATTTAAGATTTTTTATTAATAATTTATACATTACTGCTTTGTCCACACAGTGGTGTCAGCCTACCATTAGGTTTCTCACATTGCCTTTATAAGCCAACAATCCATGAATAAGCAAACCAATAAAAGAGACCATGAATAATATATAATGTTCTTGGAGTGTCAGGGGAGATAACGGGTGTACTTTGAGTTGTACCTTGAGCAATAGCAGGAGACAAAGTATCTATGCACTGTGTTATAACCTTAGGCATGTGGATATGTGGTGATATATAGCGGGACACTGTTAACTGCAATTTATCATATGTTTCTTCCCCGCAGATTTGTTGGCTTCATGCAGGATCTTGTCATCTGCAAAAGACATGAGCAATGTAAACTCTCCATTTGGGGCCACGGGGTCACATCATCCATCACACTTGAGTCCCTTGAGTAAAATAAATGGCAACGTATATTTGACATATTTCACAATATATGGACATTTACACAATATACAGAAATGTGTGATGATATATTAGAAATACACACACAGTACATCATGCATAAAGGTTAAAAGATGAGGTTTCCATAATTTATGACATATTATAAATATTATAAATATTTTTTGTTTTGTATTTAATTGGGAAACATAACAGGAAACATATTGTAAAATATCATGCGACATTTTAACAATGTAAGAATATACACAGTATATAGACATTTTTACATGTTTAACTTGCCTTTATATGCGGAAAGCATGTGTTTGTGCTTGTAAATACGTCACATTGTTATGGTTAATGATAATTTGTAATTAACTAATTCATAAAACTATGAATAAGCGTTTTAAGTTGTCTTAAACACACACTGTTTTTGGAGCACGGTCTCTGCGCGCGCACGCAGGTAAACTTGCGCGGTGTGTGTGTGCGCGTGTGTGTGAACGCGCTGGATCCGCCCCGGTGGGCCGCTTTCCAATAAGATTCCAAACCGACTTCACACACGTTTCCTGCGATTCACCAGATCCTCCAAACACCACATTAGAGCGCCGAACCCACGCCAGCGGACGGCGGCAGGGTGTGACATTTATTATTATCAAGCGTCTAAAATTCGGAAAAAGAAGACGGACTCGGTGCAGGTAAAGTCGCGTGCCTTCATCTCCCGGTATTGCGGTGTAATTTTGGGGGCTAAAACAGTTGTTAAAATGTTACGTGTGGTTCCAGGAGGTTGTTTATTCATGCTAGTTCGAGTTCGACGCGGAGTCGTTTCAGCAGCAGCAGCAGCTCGGTTGAGTCTAAAAGGCAAATGTATAATTTATCATCCGCAGTCAGGCTGCTAGCGGACGGCGGGACACGCAGCACGCACGCGCCTCTCTCCGTTTACCGCGTGCGCTGCAAAACACTCGAACCCGGAAAAGTAAAAAAACAAAACTTCAGTGAGGACGGACCGCTGCTGCAGTAACGCTCCAGACCGGGAGCTTCTGTTTATGTAATCAGTCACCGGGATGTTGAGAGACTCGTTATCAAATGCATCTAGAAATGCGATGCAATGAGTTGCACTAAGAAATGCGGATTTTGCCATGTTTATTGCTAAATCATGCTGTGCATTTCTCCTTTGCAGTGGTGCGTGTCTCTGGGCTGGATGCCGCACAAAAAATGAAGACTAACATGTTTACGAATTATGCATTTTCCTGAGGATCGTCATGGAGGCATAACGGGATTAATTTGGGAGAGGAGCAGCGTGCAGCTGGAACTGTAAATAGCCCGTGACGGCATCAAACGCGGTGCACCGAACGCGCATGGAACCGGAGTGTTTAATCCTTGAGAAAACATATCAGAACCCTGAAACTGGAATTCATGCAATCCGACCGCATCTCTGCCTCGACTTCTCGCGGACTCTGTGCAATGTAAAAAATAGTTGTGGTGTGTTAGCGACGTGACGCAGCAGCGGGATCGCGTCCTCCGGAATCGCCGTTATGGAGCGCGCAGAGCCGGAGCCCGAGGCGTGTGATCCGTCGCACGGAGCGCACCGGATCCGGCCCTCGTCATACCGGGCACTGCGCAGCGCCGTGTCCAGTCTGGCCCGCATCGATGACTTCTTCTGCGAGAAAATCGGCTCGGGTTTCTTCTCAGAAGTCTTCAAGGTAAAATTCATGATTCTTTATTTGTCAGATACCTAGTTATACAATAAACGGGTTTTGTGAGGAGGCTGAAGTTGAAGCTGCCGTCGCGCTTTGTAATCTTGAAGGTTAAATAAAAAAGTTGAGGGTCATTCTTTCCAAAACGTCAGGAATTCTGGATAGGGCTGTACGATATATCGTTAAAAATCGCAGCGCTTGCATGTGCAATATCAAGTTGCAGGATGTGCAGTTATATTTGGGGAAACTCATTTTCCAGGATTAATCTGCACAAGAAGTCGGTATAACATTTTATTCAGTAGTCAATGATTCTTGAGACAAGTTTAAGAAATGATGCTCTCCAGAAAAGTTAGCTTTTAGCTTGCTTATTTATTTATTTATTTATTTATTATTTATACAAAATAAATCCATCATTCTATGGTGATAATTTGGATAAAAAGCACTTTTAAACTATGTAAAAATGTCATTTTTCAGTATAGCAATATAGTAGAGCAGCATCAAGATGTACTATCCGTTTAAGAATGCTCTCACTATGCATCTGTTTTATACATACCTAAACTGCATTTTATTAATTCTTTAATTTATTTTATTGCATATAGTTCACCCTCTCTGCAAATTCAAAGCTGAGACATGAGTCCACTTGAATGTGTGACCTGTATAAAGGTAGTAGGTCAAGGAGTGTGAAAATAGATACCTGACGACAAGGTGTGCAGGTGCACCAGACACCCAACACTACCCTGTGTGCGAGCGTGTGCGTGCGAGTGACTCCTTTGCAAAACACAAACCGCTCAGCTTCCAGCAGTTATCTGAACTAAGATGTGAGTGGTGTAAATGTCTTCCTGCCAATAAAAGACTTGTCGTTTTAGAATGCCATTCTTAATGAACTCAATATGTATGCAAATGTGATCTGCAGCCAATTGTTTCTGTCACCCTGATAAGAAAGATGTTCTCATAATTCTGTCTGTTCTTATATACTATGCAATGTGAGACAGGACAGTAGAGCCATTGCCTAATTCAATTGATTCACTGCAGTTTCTTTTGGCACCTTTTGAATCCTCGGTTTCATCAGGTTCTTTATCTCATCTAGAATCGATGTTTTAAATTTTCTTTGGCGGAGCGATTGTGAGATGTCTGTGACTTGGCCTGTCGCAACACATCCTTCAGGTGCTTTTTGCCCCATGTTGCAGCCTGCTCTAGCAGGAAGATGCAATCCCCTTCATTCCTTTTTTTTCTTTTTTTGAAAGTGAATTGCTCTTACAAAAACAAACCACAAAACTGTTAAGGGGGTATTTGACTTCCTTTGTATTTATTGAAAGCTTTATCTTTCTGCATGATGAGTGAAGGCCTAAAATATTTTGGAACTACAGGAAAAGTCTACAGCTCAGCTGATGTTTAAAGAGATAAAAATGGCTTATATAGATAAAAAAAAAATTTTCTCTGTATATTTTGGCCAGTCAGTGAGCTTTCATTCAACTATTCACGTTAATTAACTGATTGCCACTACGGGTTTCCATGAGGCAGTCAAGACACAGTATGTGAAAGTCTAACTGTTTTAAACATCCATATGTAATTCTCCCCGGGGAAATCTCAATGCAGAACAGGAGGTTAGAAGGTCATTTCGCACCAGCCCTAATTCCCCTAATTCCATATCGTTGTCATGGTTGTTATTGTGTCCCTCGGTCTGTTTCCATCCCACACCTGTGAAAACTGTTGGTAAATGCTGGACCTCACAAGTCTCAGGATATAACATTACTGCCCTCAGTCCTAACTGTCTGGTGAAATTGGATATTTGGTGTAATTAATTTTATCCAGTATTAAGTTCTGGTATTCATGTTTGATTGATGGGAATGAGGTTTATTTGCAGTATGTTGGTGTTTGATGGCTTATTTATGAGTTCTGCGTTATTATTACACTGTACTGGTTCCAGTTTCGGTGCAACTAGAAGTCATAAACTAATGGAGTGTTCAGGAGCAACTCCGTGTGTTTGTTACCTAATGAAGTGTCAGTCATTCACACATTGAATTCTTATGGAAAGAGTTAATAAGCATGGGAGTGTCAGATCTTCTGAACATTTAGTGTTTTGCGATACTATCTCCTTATTAATACAAGATATATAATGATATTCACATTCACAGCATTTAGCAGACCATTGTATCCAGAGTCATACTCAGGGGATCAGGGGTGGTAGTTCCAGCAGTAGCATAGAACTGGATTTGAACCTAAAGCTGGATTTGTATTCTACAACTTGACCATACCATATATTGTTTAGAAAACACCACCAAACACTCAAAAAGAGGATCTCCTGACTATTATGTTGTTGAGGATGTTTTACATCTGTTTTACACAAATTATTCAAGTTGGGTTGGGCAGTTAATCAAAACTGACATTCAGAACTTCTAATCAATATAATCTTACCCACGTCAGTTATTTTGATTATTTTTGAAATTTCATTCTTATTCTCAAAATTCTGTTAATACTTTTCCTAGTGTTTCAGCATGTTATGTTGCTCTTCCAGTCTGCCACTAGGTCTGTGCATGTTTCCTTCAGTTATTTTAAAATTGCTAAGATATACACTCTTCTTTTAGAAGAAAATATTACAGCTGCAATAGTTGAGCAAATTTGATGTACAAACCTTGTCAAGGAACTATAAGAGCAAAAACAAAACAAAAAAAAACAACCCTAAACAAAATAATCGTCCATTAATCATAATCAAGGAATAATGTTCAGTTAATCGTGATGTTAATTTGAGGTCATATCGCCCAGCCTCAAGTGAGAGGAATGTGGAGAAATGTTTGTAAAATGTGAATTTCCTTTTTTCGGTTGAATTTATAAGATTAGGATTAACGCTATCCAGCGTCTTTTGACATATTGTTGTATTGCCTTGTACTTTTTTATGTCTGGTCTTGTGATGTTAGATGTCACACCGTTTTTGCTCTGTCCAAGTGGCCAGTAAACCTTCTTACATCTTGAATATGCTACACAGTGTGCGTGAGGCAGAGTTGATTCTCCCAGTATGGGCGTTCTTGAGTGTTCGTCCTGCAGTGCTTGCGGTCTAGTGGAGGCCGGGCTGAGAGCACTGGGGTCGCGCCAGGCAAGAAAAGTGACGTCACGTAAATGTGACTGGGGAGAAGAGTTTTCGGAGCTGCAGCTTCCTGCTCTCGCCTGGCTGAGTCTGCTTTCTTTAAATATAGACCGTAGAGTGTAGTGGGGAATTTTGTGCGCAGGAAAAACATGCTGGAGCAGATGGTCACGTGCGTGTAGCAGAGGCCTGGTTAGGAAGAATGTTGCGATTGGCGAGATAGTTTGCGGTCTGAAACAATTTTGTGGGCCAGTTTTGACATGAATGTTTTCACAGTGCATTTTCCCCCTTTCGGTGTCGCTCTGTCATTGTCTGTTTTGCACACACACGCACACACTCGCTCTCTCTAGTCTGGGCATGCAGAGTATTGTCAGTCACACTACTGCCACAGAAAAGAGTGTGTGTGTTTGTATTTTAAATTTCTCTGTGTGTGTGGCTTGTGTCTGCATGTTATAAGCTTTGCTGAGTGGGTGGGTGGGTGAATTGAGGGGCTGTGTGTTATTATAAGGCAGTAAATTGAGTAAAATGATATGAACAATAATTGTTAATGTATTGTTTGAAAATGACGCTATCACAGTATATTAACAGGTCCCACCAAACAGTTCGTAGTGCGTAATTTCCACACAGTCTCATTGGGCAGTTGGTAATGTAACGATTAAGGCGTTCATCCTGTGATCGGAAGGTTGCCGGTTCACGTCCCGGACTGGTAAAGGTACCTTCTTCATGAGCAAGATACCATCCCAAAGCAGAGGTCCCCAGGTGCTGCAAAAAAGCCCACTGCCTCATCACGGATGGGTCAAAGGCAGAGGTCAGATTTCGTTGTGGTGCACTTTGTGTTGTGTTCACAATAAAAATCACACACTTAAATTGTCACTGCCAGAAGCAGTCGATCAACTTATATTTCTTGCACAAAATTCACTTTCGCGTATGCAGGCATTTCTTGCATTAATGTGTATATTTTGTTTATGCCTGTAGTATAAAGTCTGTGGTTACTGTTGGTGTTGAAATTATAGACATGGACTGCATCGTAATCATACTGGCAAATCATAATCAGTTATATCATCATAATGACATTGCCTGAATTTCTGACTGCGGCATAAAAATTCTGGTTTAAAAGAAGACCCCGTTAGTAACTATGGCTGCCCGATCCGTGCCCAATCTGCATGCAGTGTGAAGTCATGTAGATAAATTGATGGAATGCTTTGTGATTCATTGAGACATCGTGTTGAAATGAATTCTTTTTTAGTAAGGTTGAATAGGAAAAATGTTGGCGTTCTGTGTCTCATCCAGCCCTAGTGTGTTCGTGTGTGAAGGTGCTTTAGCCAAACTTTAGTTCAGTGCTCCACAGCCACGCTACTGTAGATCTGCTGCCCTGAGCATCATCCTAAAGGGTGTTGGCGGAGGGTCACTTCTTGTCCCTCGTGACCGCTGTGGGTTTTTAAGTGATAAACAGAGCGGGGTGGTGCCTCATCACGAAGCTGGCCAGTGCGGGTTTATTTGGAGTGTACAGTATGAGAAGTGTTAGAGATGTTTGTGTTGCTCCACTCTGGACTCTGGAGTCTGTATGTGAGTGCGGGGTGTGTGTGTGTGTGTGTGTGTGTGTGTGTTTGTGTATGTATGCACTTCCATGCATGCACATGCATGTGTTTGCAGAATCTATTTGGGATTGTGCAGTAGAGGTGCAGTCTTGCGCCCCACACACACACACACACACAGACTCAGAGCTGCAGTAAGTGCAGTGTGATTAGAGTGAGTGTGGGTGGGGGCGATGCTGCCGTACTCAGCACTCAGACTAAACAGTCTGGAATAGCAATAAGAGCACAGTGCTGATGCAGGACACACACATACACACTTGCAGTATCTGGTGCTTGCAAACATCATAAGCCTTGGGTTAGTTTACAGTGGAGCTGGACGTTATGACTCAATATTTTTGCACAAAATGTTGATATGCATTAATATTTATTCTAATTATGATCAAAACATTACATATATCATTATATTTAAGCACCTGCTCCAACACTGCCTATATACTTTGATGAATGCTTGTTCCTGCCAGTTTCTTTAAATGACAATACTACAAACTACTCCAAGCATTTCATCTGGCTGTATGATTTCCTGTAGGAGTAGGTGCTTCAACGACTTTGGTAGATTTGCCAGTGAAAAGTTTCAATATGCACGTTTTAAGCTGTGTTTTGTGAACAAATAAACCATGGCACAAACTACTGTTCAGGCACACACATTTTGTGCATTTTCTGCTTCTGTCTCTAAGCTTAATCGCACTACAAGCCCATTAAATGAATATATCACAATAGTTTTATTTTCAAATGATGCATTTAAAAAATATCGTTCATATTGCGACACTCGATATATTGCCAACACCTAATTCGCACTGCATTGTAGTAGCTGTTGCTTGGGTTTCACACACAGGAAGATGCAGTGACGCATCGTCATCGTCGTCCTCTTCATCCTCTTGGCTGACTTTGCTTTCGTCCCTATCGTAGTGGTCATTAAGGGACGTGAGCTGGGCCGGGATTGTGCGGGACTCGCAGCTAGTCGCAGCTAATGCTATTCATATTCTGTCTCTCTGTCCGTCTCACTCTCTCAGTCACTCTGCTTTTTATTGCACAGACCTGACCTTTTCTCACTTCAATTTGGAATTTATGGGCTGTGTGTGTGCGTGTGCGCGCCTGCGTGCGTGCGCACGCACGGATGAGAGAGGTGGACAGGCGATCGGTCAGCCTTTAGCGAGTTGGTGGATGTTTTCACATGGGGAGAGAAAGAGTGAGAGAGATTGTATTGAGGGAGTCTGCAGTATCTGGCCGGAAGAATTCAAATAGGGCAGTTGGTTTGTACAGTTAATAGCAACACAAACGCACACACTCACTACATCCGCATTAATCACACACTTTGATGTACAGTGCGGTGCTGAAGAGGAGATTGTAAAATAATATTGCTGAGCTGCATTTCTGTAGGTTGCCCAGCCGATGAGCTATTCTTGGTTGTCTTGGAATGAATGTCGGATGCAATACATTTATTTTCTTAAATATTTCTTTAGAGCTGTAATATATAATATATACTAATCCAGAGTAAAGGCCAATTCGGTAGACTATTCCATCTGCCGAAATCACAGATTCTGCCATGATATGATTGTTATTAAATTCTGGTTCCAGTAATTGATATGAGAATCATTGATATAATTTCAAATCACAAAAAGCAAATAAACATGATTTGACCGTTTTTCTCCTGAGCTCCACTTGCTATTTAGATGAAAAACCTCCCATTCAATATAAACGGACGTTCCAAATGTGTGATGTCTGACCAGCGTTGTATCATTTTGTATTTAGTTCACTGAATTGGTCTATTAATGTGGATCGATGTATTGTTGCACATCTACAGCTGTGTATGGGGTAATTTATAATTAATGCAGCCTGTATGGTTCAGTAAGGTCATCCTCACTTTAGAAATGCTAGATTAGGTTGTCACATACACTCCAAAGTTCTCAAGCAGGCGTAATAGATAAGAGAGAAATTGCAGTCATCCGGCATCCGAGCACAGAATCTTGGTGTGTGCCTTGCTGATGCTGATGTTTGTGTGTGTGTGTGTGTGTGTGTGTGTGTGGTGGTAGGACACTAGGCTGTGCAACGACAGCACTCTACCACCACCAGGCCTCTGAGTAAGATCTCCAATGCCAAGTTAGTAATTAGGGAAATGGAAGTCGCTCTGGATTACAGTGTCTAATAAATGGTGTAAAAGATAAGACAGGAGAGGAAAAGAAACGCACAGCTAAAGGGAATTTGCCGAATGGATTGCTATTGAGCTCATAAATCTCACCTCAATAACTGCTCAGCGTTTTCTGCTTGGCACCAAGCTGAACTCTGATGCAGCCGAGAGTGTGTAAAATCCCAGTTTAATATCTTATTGTCCCAAGATGCTCATCTCACCAACGATGAATGAAACACAGTGGGGCGAAATTTGTACCTTGCTCCACTGTCTTTTATTGTTTTTCATTAAAGGAGCGTCGTCCAAATATGCTAATGTGACCAATAAGAAATGAAAGACAGTGGGGCATGTAGGCGACTCTGCAACTTGGTCCGTTAGTTTCATTTGTTTGTTACCCACATGTGGAGTTTAGTGGAGTTTCCTTTATTTGGATGAGTTTGTGGAGGTGCGGATGCCTACCTGTACTTGTCTCTTAAGATTTAACAGTGGTGTTTTGGTCAGTGCTCTGATGCATCTAAAATGACCATACAATTTTGACTATTCCTGATGTGGCTGCTGCAGGATTCAAGTTGTCAGTGTTGTGTTTATAGACCCTCAAAATTAATTGGGCTCGCAAACCACTGTAAATATTTTTTTTCCACATTGGTCCGGTTTCCCAGCCTATGAGTAAGTGAAAGTGAGTGATAATTTGTCTTTGTGAACACAGCACAATGCCCCACAATCAAATGTGACCTCTGCATTTGACCCATCCGTCAAGGAGCAGTAGGAAGCTAACATGGGCAGTGCCTGGGGAACCGTGCTTGGGGACGGTACCTTCCTCATGAGTACCTCAGTGGTATCTTTATCGATCCTGGGATTCAATCACGAGCCGAACTCCTGAACCCTTATACTACCCTTACACTACCCAGTGGTGAATCTCCGTTAGTACTGGAGTTTAGTCCAAGACTAGGCATATTCAAGAATCCAACCCATTGTGTTTTATGCTCTCAGACGTTTCAGGGTCCTTTTGACAGTTTGAGAGGAAGAGCGGCATTGTGGGACCTGGTCTCACACCAATGAGCAAAAATGGTGTGAAAAAAACAGTGTAAAGACACTCAAAACGCTGACTAGAGCTGTGATGAGAGAACGGCGCAGCTCTAACAAATGGTGCATGAAATCATTTCGAGCTTTACCATCTAGAGCTTGTAAGTCTGCTCTATGCCACCTCAAAGCGACTGTAGAATAGAAGCTTTGGAGCACACAGATCTGGGCTCTGGATACCGATAAATCACACATCAGGCTTATTTCCCCTGATCCGCTTTGAAGTCTGGGAAGAATGAAGGTGTGTGTGTGTCAGAGAGAGAGACAGAGACCCAGCTGCAGCCGACATCAATGGGCTAGAGAAGCGACTTTTAAAATGTGTTAATGACGTAGCTCTCTCTCCCTTTCTCCCTCCATCCCTCCCTCCCTCCCTCCCTCTCTCTCTGTCTGTCTTTAGGTCAAACACAGGATCACCGGGCAGGTGATGGCCTTAAAGATGAACACTCTGGCCAGCAACAGGGGAAACATGTTAAAGGAGGTGCAGCTGATGAACAGACTCAGTCACCCCAACATCCTTCGGTCAGTCCGGAGCTGCACATGCATCTCGCCATCTTTTGTTTACAACACACACTTTATATTCATCTAAGTATACACAACGTTTAGGCATGGTGCAGTATGACGTTCTGGTGGTATGATAACCTTGAGCAAAATTATTACGATTTCACGATGTTGTGGTATTGCGATTAAAGTGGTCATTTTGAAATGTAAAAATAAACGTATTCCATTGGAGACAATTTTTAATCAACAGATGCAACATTTGGAACATAGTAAAATAGAATGAGTAATTGAAAGAAATGCAGTCTCTCGTTCACACTGCTTATTCAGGAAGCGCCTGAATCTCTGTACTGTTCACACTACATAAAACGAAACGCTGCAACCTTAAATCGAAGTGTGGAGAGAGACGGTCACCAACGACATGATCCTTCTACGCGTTCCGCCTGGCCTACAAACTAACGATCTGTCACAAAAAGTACTGCAAGAATTGAAACGGTTTCAAATTGGACATCCAACAAAAACAAGCTCTACGAGTTGTTTGCATAGTGATTAGTTCTGAATCACATGCATTTTCATTGGCAGCAGCTCACCGGTGTTTAGATATCTATCTGGTCAGAGTCAGCGTTTGTTTGATTGTGTCTTTGTAGTGCTCACACATAGCGATAGTCGGCCTCTGTGGAGTTGCAGCCAATCGAGGGCTTTTGTTGGCAACTCAAAAACAAACTTAAATGGTGTAGTGTGAGCAAGACTTTACGCTGCGCACAACTGAGGCATTCTTGCACTTTTTGTCTTTGATTATTGATAAAAAGCAGCTCGTTCCATAGCAACAGTTATGATGGAAAATCTGAGTGGTTTTGATACAGTGACTTTGTCAAATCGCACTCCACGTGACAGCGGCCCATGCTATCCTAATGCTCAGAGATAATTAGCACCTTTTAGCCTTGTTTTTGATGAAGACCACACATGACACTAACTATGGTCTAGATTTGCCAACACTGAAGGCCCACAAACTGCAGCAGCCTAGTGTTTGGAAAGATTTGTGTTTACACATCCTCGTTATGTCTGCTTGGTCATTCCTGCAGGAACTTGTTGGAGATGGTGTTTTCTGACTTCTTAAATTACACTGGAATGAAATTTGCTCTTTCCCTTCGTCAGGTTCGTGGGAGTGTGTGTTCACGAAGGACACCTTCATGCTCTCACTGAGGTATTTAGTAATGCCACTGCATGTAAACACACACTCAGACACATATGTTTGGTACAAGGTACACAGCAGAAGCAGTGGACAGTGCTGGACGATATGACTCCAAATTCATATCATGATATTTTTTGGGACAAATGTCTATACGATATTCATCGATATTGATCCCAGTTTAACTCGGAAAGAAGTCATTCATTTAGATTTACTCATTTATGTTCTTCATTTAAAGTTTATGGATGTTATTGCACAGAAACTTCATATGACAGACGTAAGCAAAATCGGTTTGTTAAAGCAAGAAACTTGTATAAATGTTGATGCATGAAAGCATCATATTTTGGTAGTGAAGGAGTGTATGCTCCTTTTGGGTTACGTTTTGTGAATAAACCTTGTCCAGAACATGCAACCTGTGTTTGGTGGAACCTGTTAATGTATCACCATCGTTCTATTTTCAAATGATGCCTTTAAAAAATCGTTCACATTGCAGTGATGTACGTATATTTTACAAATATTATATGAAGAATATGAACGGTTGTACGCAGGGAAACGCTTCCTCTTTTTGACTAGATTTGTTGTCCGTGTCAGCGTTTGCACGTTCTCCTCTTTGTGTCTGCAGTACATTAACGGTGGTAACCTGGAGCAGCTGCTGGACAGTGATGTGTATCTGTCCTGGGCTGTGAGAATGAGCATCGCTCTGGACATCGCTCGGGGACTGCAGTACCTCCACAGCAAGGACATTTTCCACAGAGACCTTACATCAAAGGTCCACACACACACACAACACACCCTGACTCATCTGACACTTTAATAGGAAGATTGGTTACATAATGTGTCCTTGCCGACACAAGACACTATACGTGGAACCTGGAAATGAAACGTTTTTACAATATTTTATTAGTGCATTATTTGGCCCAGCGCTAGCCGTCAGTAGTCTGGCCGCCGTAGTGGCTCATTGTTGTCTCTAAGGTATGAACAGTTTTTGAAAATGATATTTGAATTCTCTGTGTGTAGAACTGTCTGGTGCGTTGGGAGAACGGCTCCTGCACGGCTGTGGTCGGGGACTTTGGCCTGGCAGAGAAAATTCCAGATTACAGGTGAGTGAAGTCTTGAAAGAGTTAGAACAAGGAGACGGTGAAACACTGACAGACCAGCAGCGGTTTGGAGTTGGAGTTTGGTTGGGGCTGGATATGCATGACTGCTACACTAATGCACACACACACACACACACACACACACACAAGATGACAAATGCAGACATAGACACATAAACACACATGCACGAACGCATATAAATACACACATGCACACACACACACAATCAAACACACATACACACACACATGCACAAACACAAATGCACACACACACACAAATATGCATACATATATATACACACACACACTCTCAAACGTGCTGCAACACACACACACACACAAATATGCATGCATACGTACAGTACATGCACACACACATTCTCTAACAGACACACATGCACAAACACACATATAAATACACACATGCGCACACACACACACAATCAAACACACTTGCACAAATACACCCCCCCACACACAAACACACGCATGCACACGCACACAAATACACAAATATGCATACATACATACATACACACGCAAATAAACACACTCAAACGTGCTGCAACACACACACACACACACAAATATGCATGCATACGTACAGTACACACACACATTCTCTAACAGACACACATGCACAAAGGCATGAAATATACACACACATCCATACAAGTAAACACACAAAAACACATACATGCACAAAAAACACACTCAAACACACACACACTCACACACACTCTCAAATAAACACAAACACACTCCCACTCTCACAGACTACAGCAACATTTTGCTTAATGACCCTCAAAGCGTAGTTTAGTTAGTTTACAGTGTTGACTGGCCGTGCGTTCAGTAGCTGCCTCCTCCTTTATCACCTCATTACAAACCTGCACATGCTCCCCACCACACACCCTTATGTAACACTGTTTCTAAACACCGGCTGTGTATGTGGGTGTGTGTGTGTGTGTGTGTGTGGGGGTGTGTGTGCGCGCGCGCACGGAGTGTTGCTGGTGCTCTGTTTCCGTTCTGTGTTTGTGTACGACTTCCTAATGTTTCTAGAAGTGTGTGTTATGCTTGGTTTGTGTGTGTGTGTGTGTGTGTGTGTGTGTGTGCGTGCGCTTACGTGGCAGTTCTCATCCTGTCGAATTTCTACTGAATCATTGCCTTGTTTTCATTTTTTATTTCATTGTTGGTTCACAGGTGTTTGGCCGTATGCATAATTTAAGAGTGTCTCAAGTGACAGACAAGCTGTGCTGCCGTGTGTGTGTGTGTGTGTGAGAGTTGGGGACTTAGATAGAGGGCTTTTTGGAAAGCTCTCCTAATAAGGTCAAACTATTCCAGTGAGCTGCATGACACACTGAGCAGCACTGTGCCTTCAACAGCACTTCCCCAAATGGTGTTTACACTGCACTTAACACACTCCCTCCCTCTCTCTCTCCCTCCATCTCTCTTCCTCTTTTTACCTTCCCACTTCCTCTTTCCCGCTTCCTTTCTCACATCTTTCATCATATTTCTGAATCTGTTTATGTTCTGAGTTACAGTTTCCATTAGAGGTGCGCAAAAGAATTATATCAGATCGAATCGCAATTCTTTCTCTGCCGATTCAAAATGGATCTATATTTAACGTAATGGCACTAGTTTACTTTTCCCCTGATGCTCGCCAGTCCTATAGATGGCACCAGATCAAAAACTGCCCAGATAGACATCCTTCACGTGAGCATGAAGGAAATGCCGTCAGTGTTTGTACATATGCATTAGATTTAGTAAACTACATTTGATTCAGTGTGATTTTATTGTTGATTTGCCACAGTCAAATGGAAAAGTAACTCAAAACAGCAATCTGGAAACTAATTCATCTATGTATTGAATCGTTGATAGATCGCGAATCACTTATGAATCATGAATTGATTTTGAACCAAATTCTGAGCCCAAGAATTGGAATCGTGGAATCATGCAGCCCCTAGTTTTCATGTACAAAAAACCCCAAACATGCATCTTAACACATCGGCTTACCCTTTTGGTGCACTACAACCACCAAAACATGGTGATTATATTCGTCATTGTGAACACAGCACAGCGCTCGGTGCACCACAATGAAATATGACTCCTGCATTTGACCTATCTGTGAAGAAGCAGTGGGCAGCTGACATGGGCCGCGCTTGGGGATAGTACCTTGCTGATGAGTACATCAGTGGTACCTTTACCATTCCGGGATTCGAACCGGTTACCTTCCGTTCACAGGGCCAACTTCCGAACCCTAACCCTCCCACTTCACTTTAATTCATTTTAATTGTGTATGCGATATTTCATGTAGTATTGTACTGTACAGTATAAAAGAAACAAGTTTGACCATTCACAGTTAATATTGTAATTTAAAAAACCACCGTAAGTAAGACACAATATTGTATATACAATATTATGATAAACTGTAAAAGAAAAATACAACCAGTTACTGACAAATTGTGGTTAGTTCCCCCAAAAATATCAAAGTGCCATATGACATTGACAGCAATTGATGCGATTTGTTGAAATACAGCACTTTTAGCTACGTGATTTCACTTTGGTTAGCTTTTTAACTGAATGTTAACCATTTTAAACACAGTATCTAAATTCTTGCTTAAATAGTTATAATTTAACAAAATTATTGCTGGTGGTGAATATTAACTACCAGCAAAAGATATTCACGACTTTTGGAAGTTGTAACTGAAAGCATTTTGTATGAAAGCAACACAAAAGTGTTCTCAGTCTCGCTCACGTACTTTATATGTGTGAAATGTTTAGAAAAAGTGAATGTAGTAAAGTAACGTACGTAAAAATGTTTTCTTACATAATGCACATACAAACATCTGTAAACAAAAAGAATTTCAGCACTGCAGTTATCCACAAACTTGTGTATTAAGTGAAAGTGAGTGATTTATTTGTCATTGTGAACACAGTACAGCACAACGAAATGCAACTTCTGCATTTGACCCGTCTGTGGAGGAGCAGTGGGCAGCTGACATGGGCATTACCCAGGGAGCAGTGCTTGGGGACGGTCACTTGTTGTTGTTGTGACTTGGGGCAGTTGGTGGCGTAATGGTAGGGTGTTCGCCCCATGATGTACCTTTACCGGTCCTGGGTTTCGAACTGGCGACCTTCCGATTACGGGGCGAACTCCCTAACCGTTACACTATCAACTGCCCCTGTGTAGTGTCCTGTTTTATCCTTGACCACTTTTATTCCTCTTTCAGTGATGGGACGCAGCAGCCGCTGGCCATCGTTGGTTCTCCCTACTGGATGGCTCCAGAGGTGCTGAGAGGCGAGCGCTATGACGAAAAGGTGGGATGAGTCAGGAATTTGTGTATCATTCATTCATTCCTTTTTCGTATTGAAACCAAAAACTATAACACCCCAAAAATCATGACCTTTTATCAATATTTTTTTCCAAAACCAACATGAAATAAACAAGTTCCATTTTACGCTCAAATGAAAGATGACAAAAATGAAGTCAATTTTTTTGAAAATAGGAAATCAGAAAAAACGACTCGTCATTCGGGGAGGGGGTGTTTTTAGAAACAAATACTGAAAAACGTTATTTGGGGTTTTGGTTTTAATGTGAAAAACAAATCACACACGGATTGTCAGTGTTTCATGCCTTTCCGTCTAATGCTATTGTTAGATTTTGTAAAGCATTATTATTGTCAACGCTCAAGCACCAACATTGAACTACTCTTTCCTCTTCTTTTTATAGATGTAGCAGGCTCGTTATTGTGACTTGTGTGTCGTATGTCATGTGTGTCCAGGTGGATGTCTTCGCTTATGGCATCATCCTCTGTGAGATCATCGGCCGGATCCAGGCAGATCCGGACTTCTTGCCTCGCACTGAGGTACACTTAACCTCAACACGTGCTTCTCGGTCGCAGAAGCAAGTCTCCTGCTTGGATTCTGCTCCGAATCCCAAGCTGTGTCTTGAGACTTCCATGGCCAGGAGTTGCTGAGAACATTCCAGGATTTATTCCCATAGTGAACGAATTTTACGGTCTGTTTTTTTCCCCCCGTTGCACTCAGACAGGACGAGGTATTTTTGAGCTTGATCTAGGTTACAGGTGGTGTAAGGTCATTCAGTCCACAGCAGTTTTGTGTGTTAAATCCACAGTTTCTTCCCATCTGACATTAGAGATTTAGAGTCTCTTAAATTCATCTTTATAGTTTCCCTAATCCCACTGTACAGTACAGTTCATATTTCTAGTTTGCTGTATTTTGTAAGTAGGGTTGATTTCACACTTTAACTGTTCCAGCTGTTCAAGTTTCGTCATGATTCGATATTAAAAATAGGCCTGCTATTAAATGCAAAGTGCAGTCCCTGCTTGCCAAAGAACATTAAAATATGCATGACGTCTGATGGTTGTTTTTATTTTGGATCGATGCATTGGCCTTGTTGATCATTGAATCAGTGTAGGTCAACATCTCCTTACAACCTTAACATACTCACACTTTTCCACCGCAGTGAGAACCATAACATTTGGTAGTAAAAGACTGAAATTGTGGGGTTTTTTTGTTTTGTTTTTTTTCCACTTCCAGTTTCTCCCTAAAAGTTCTCTGTCAGCCGGCTCATCTTTTACTTAGTTTTATTCTTTTATTAAGAACTAGATCTTTAGTGCCCTTCAGTTGGATAGTGTAATCTTTGTGTAATCTGTGTGTGCTGTGATGTAGGTAGTACAATCTATTGCCACACATCTGAATGTCCTTCCAACTGATACTGTAATGCTGTAATGACATAAAAAGCGCTTTATTACCTTTTCATTTGAGCGGTTACGTTATATTTGTAGGCTTTGTGGACAGTCAGTCAAACTAGTCTGCACTCACTTAGTTAAACAGCAGAGTAAATGTCAGAGTGAATTTATCAGATACCAGCAGCTTGTGGAATAGGGGTGTAATCCAGGTTTCATTTACTTTGACTCACAACACAAGTGCTCAGTGTGTTTGTATATGCAAACTTAGTCTCGCTCAGTCGTGCATACAGACCCAAACAATCACACACACGCGCACACAGGTACATCAAGCTGCTTTATCTGGTAAAATACACTGCTGTTTCACTTGTTTTATAACTTGAGACAAATGTCAATTTTGTGCCTAATTTGGGAGTTTGTGGCCCTCTAGTGCGCGCGTGTGTCACTGCAGGTGTTCAATACCGTGCAAGAGAGTCTCCCTAGAAATAATCATTTACAGAATTTGTCATTTTTGTGTTGGTAAGTGTACGATGATGAAAATAAGTTTAAAAAATATTGATAAAATTAGAGTAATTAATAAAATAAAAATTGCACAGTGAAATTTATACTCAATTTTAACACAATGAAAAAATTACACATCAGGAGCAACTAAAATTTAAAAAATGGGGGGAAAAAATGGAAAAGGGCATATATAGCAATGTCGTAAATTAAAAGTAATAAATACTAAAAGCCAGGGCCAAGAAATGAGTTTTTGAGAGCCAGATGGCCCAGTGTAACATGATTGTTTAGGTCTGTATGCACGACTGAGCGAGACTAATTTTGCATATCCAAAGACACTGAGCACTTGTGTTCACGCACCCCGGTCGCCCAGAGGAGGATGGGGTCCTGTTCCGAGTCTTGGTTCCTCTCAAGGTTTCTTCCTACTAGAGGGAGTTTTTGCTTGACACTGTCGCCTCAGGCCTGTTATATGTAAAGCGCTTTGTGACAATGACTGTTGTTAAGAGTGCTATATAAATAAAATCGAATTGAAATGAAAACGAAAAAATTGAATGTGTCACTGTGAGCAGCTGTGCTGATTTATTTATTAGCTGATCATGTTTGGGGTTTGTTTGCTCTGTGTGCAGGATTTTGGTCTAGATGTAAATGCGTTTCAGCTCATGTCTGAAGACTGTCCTCCTGTCTTCTTCAAACTCGCCGTCACCTGCTGTAGTGTAAGTAACGCACACAGACGCCTGCATAAACATATAGTTTTGTAACTCGTTTTTTTAAACAGAGACATTTGTCTTTATTTGCTCAGATGAGGGCAGAGAGTCGTCCTCCTTTCGCTGATATTGTCACTGAGTTGGAAAAAATCAGCTCAGGACAGCAGACACAGCAGACGGTTCCTGTTAAGGGTGAGTTGTTTTTTTTTTGTTTTTTTTTTTTTTTAATAACACTTTGACTCTGATCTCTGGTGACTGCTGCACATCCACAAAACTGGACATGCTCTGTCATCTTGCTGAACAATTTTTAAGCAGCCTGTTATGTAGGGCTGAATGATGAGGCTCAAAGTTTAGATCATGATGTTTGTCGATTATACGTCTATTTTTTCCTGTTAAATTTTACTCAGAAACAGGTCACAAATTTATATTGTTATTATATATAATTTTTTACAGCATTATGTCATAAGTATAAACAAGCATATGGACATTAACACAAGAAACACAAAAATGGATGCATGGAAGAATATTGCATTAAACATTAAATATTAGCCTACTGTCATGCAGTATGATTTATTTATTCAGTTACTTTTTCTTTTTTACTTCAGAACCCGCTTCACCTAGCATGCTCTTACCAGGTCAGAGGAGGCTGTCTCTGCACATTCCGGAGGACGCTCGCCTGTCCCGCAGTAAATCCGACATGCTCCCTTCACCTCATCCAGCCCTCTCCACTGCGCAGGGCACACCGGCCCGGGTCAACCCATTCTCGCAGCGCCACGACCTCAACGGCGGCCGCATCAAGCTCTACGACACGCCCAGCAAATCTGTCATTTCCCTCACTTTCACCTTACCCCCGCCGCCCGACCCCTGCAGTCCCGCCCGGTGCGGGACAGCGCCACCACGCCTCCACAGACGCTGCCAGTCGCTACCATGCACGCCTGAGGACATTGAGGCCCTGAGAAGTCATAACGAAAGTGAGGGACATACGTGCGACCCAAATGTTGCACCTACAGAAACTCTCGGGACACCGCTTAATGGCAGTAACCTTCCAGAAATGGACAGCGATAGCTTGGTGAACATGTACAGCAAGATTGGACGCGACAGCGTCTTTAATCCCAACACCGATGTTGCGGAAAATGAGGAAAATGATGACTTTATGGATGCCTGTAGCGCCACGAACAATAGGTCGAGTTTACTAGGTTCCCCGGAGGAACGAAACAACGAGCTAGGTATTATAAAAGAACTGGACAAAGTAAAGCGGGGCGAGGAGGGCATTACGGGAAAGAAGACGAATTATGGACTTCTCGCTGACGATTCAGGTCTACCCATTGACCTCGAGTTGATGTCTGTCGAGAGATCAACGGAGGAGAGCGGTGACGAAGTTATGGACTGCACCACCTCGCCAGCTACTTCCGATGGTGTCACTCCCGAATCACCCAAGCCTTTCGAAAACGGCTGGAGTCCCCCCATTTCCAATGGACCCCCATCTTTGCCCCCCTTGCCCGATTTGGACAACAACAACGTCCCGGCATCCCTGGCACAGCCTCCGGCGGGCAACGGGTTCCGGGGCCCAACAACCCCTGTTACTCCTTCAGAACAGGATGAAGTAGTCACCTGTCCCGGCTGTTGCCTGGTCAGGTTCAGCTTTCCTTCTGTGTGTGTCAGGGGAACACACCGAAACCCCTACAAAAACTTAAACGGGGATTCGGCCACTAGGGGGCTTCTGTGCAGAGCGCAGCCGCAGTCACCTGCAGAACCCGGCCTCGCTCTGCCAGGCACGCAGACGTAGAAGTGATGGCTCATCCCAACACCAATGCCCTTTTACCAAAAAAACAGAGCAACCTTTAAAAAAATGACTTACTGCCTGGACTAAAGTGTCGTTTTGATTGAAACGTCCCTTTCACTTTAACTTGAATGTGTGTCAGATTCTCAATAAATGATTTCTTACAGAGGAATATTGTAAAGACAGCAAAGATGATCTCTGATCAACTCCTCTGTGTGTGTGTGTGTGTGTGTGTGGGGTGGTTGTCGGTGGGTGTGTATAGAAGCAGGAGGAGAGAGACAGACTTAATGAGTAATAACTTATTTTTTCTGAACATTATTGCCTTGCTTTGGCTAATGTCTGATTGTTGTGGTCATTTTGACTTTATAAAGAATGCAAATTATAAGTAACTTATATATAAGTTTGTGCAAGTGTATTTTATTAGTGAGATTAAATTGCATCAAAATATGATTTGGTGTTTCATTTTAATTGCTCCACTAGGGAGAGCTCCTCTCTCTCTCTCTCTCTCTCTCTCTCTCCCTCTCTCTCTTAGTTTCTGTCTTTCTCACTTTCTCACACACTGATGGTTTTGCGGTTCCACTCTCAGCTTTATACTGTGGCCTTTTTCTCACACATCATTCATCCTGGTTAAGCTGAGCTCTTCAAAACACTCTTCATTCCTCAGGTAGGTATTTTAAAAACTTCCAAGCACCTACTCATCTAGTCCCTCTCTAATTCAATAACTGTCTGACTGAAACTCATTACAGTTATTTGTTATAGTGGCTGTGATGTTATCTGTTCTTCACATCTTGCTTGGCTTGATGCTAAGCGAAGGTAAGTGTGGTGTTGTTTTCTGGTTCTAGACTCTCTAATCATGTTCAAGTCCAAAAAATGTTCTGAAAAACCTTTTGAATAACATTTTCCATCTTTTCGCCATACATTTTTGTTTCCCAATCAAGTTTTGTCACATTTTGTGTGTGTACGCATACAAGTATATAGAGTGGGAGTTATTATAATCTGTTACTTATCATTATAATATGTTTTCTTAGGGTCGTCAGGCTCCACCTGCACCTCCTATGTTACTGTTCTGGATTTAGGTTGCCATCTGCATTGGAACTGCTCATATATTAACTCCAGTACAACGTTTACTGTCCAGGCAAAGCCTCAAGCGTAAGGAAGTGTGTGTTTATCACTCACAAAACACAAACCACAGATTGACACTACCACATTTGTTGTGGTTGATAAACATGTATGATATATATACCGTATTGGGACAGTTACTTTTTTAAGTGTATTGCACTACAGATTACTACACTTAGTAAATCTGAGAGCAATCTACGGTCAGTTAGGTGTATTCCTTATGATGTTTTACAGACAAAATCTGAGTTTGGTGAAAATGCCTTTGCTTATAGTGCTCCAACTGCATGGAACAAACTATAGAGAGTTAAAACTTGAGGTTTTTGTTTCTCTTGCCGATTTAGTCTTATCTTAACCAAGTGTGTCAATCTGTCTGCTCCTGATTTTGATTTCTTCCTTTACTGTTAATTGATTAATTTTATAGTTGTTGATTGTTAATTTGTCTTTTAGTGCTGCCTTCTTGGGCAGGGCTCACTTGAAAGAGATTTGAATGTGATTTTTCACCTGGTAAAATTAAGGTTTTAAAATGTCATTTGTAACATATTCCGGTAGATTATTCAATGTGAGTAACGTATTCCAAAAAAACCCCCATCGCTGAATAGAGCTGGTTACGTTATAAATGATCAGATACAACGCGGTCTTCAGTATTCTTCCCAGGCCATTTAAATGAGAACCACAAATAGTTCGCACCTGAAATAACGACTTACACCTGATGGGCTGGTGTCCGCCTCAAAACCTCACATCCAGAGCGCTTTCTCTCAGCGCTCGTTGTTGCTAAATTACGCGTTCGTTCCTATTTCAACGTGTTTCTTTGCTAGTTTAGCCGAAAAGATGGAGAGAAATCGCTTTTTGGCATTAGTGACAGCGTTTGAAATAGATTCTGACATGTCTTCGAGACGAGATTGGGTGCAGGAAATCTTCTCCAGCTGTTCCAGATCCAAATTATTGCCATAATTTAATTTGAAAGTGAATGCACACAAATAGACAAATCCCTTAATATAACCCACTCATTTCAACAATGCGACTGCATTCTGATTTATCGCCTGATTAAAATGCAATACTGTTACTCATATTTATTTTATTCTAAATACGTTGCCCCTTACACTGTGTTCACATTATAGTTAAGACACTTTCACATCATGCTGTTCTTAATGGACTGGATGTTATCGCCTAGCCTAGCCTGGGTAAGACATGATGCAGTTCTGTGTGCACTTTGTTCTGTAGAGTAGAACACACAAGAAACGGGTGGAAAAGAGAGAGGAAGAGATGTGAGCAATGAAGAGTGAGAAACTGGCGTGTGGTTTAGCTTGAAGCCAAGCGTCTGCCATCATACCTCTGTGTGTGTGTGTGTGTGTGTGTGTTCTTGTACTTGTTTGAGTTTTTAACCAGCAGAATGAGGACATTTTTGGGAAGTGAGGACTTTTTTAGTGGTCGTCACTTCTTTAAACTGCTTTTACAAAACAAATACAAGGTTATTTGCAAAACCCTAAAGTGTAGAAAGATTAGCTTTTGGTTACTGAGGTTATGGTTAGGGTTAGGTGTAGTATTATTTAGATACAGTAATATAGAAGTCAATGGAGATCCTCACTACTATATAAGTACAAGGGTGTGTGTGTGTGTGTGTGTGCGCACATACAAGCACCTGCTCTATTGTCTAAGAAACGAAAAAGGAAAAAAGGGGGGAGAATAGTTTTGGTTTCCTCTGACTCAGCCCTGCCAGGGTGATGCGCTGACAATTTAAATGAGGTTTCATTTTTAAACGTTTTAATAGTCAAACTCGGTGTGGAGATGGGGAGCTAAATTTGCAACATTTTCCAGCAAAGTAACAACAGAACTTCACAGTCAAATCATGTGTGTGCTGTGTGTGTCTTGTTTCTTTTTCAGGGGAGAGTATATAAATGTTTCAGACTGCTTTCAGATCTCCTCCACTAGCTGTGATCTGTCTGAAGTCTTCGGCGACTATTGGCTCCCTAATTTTGTCAGACTGGGACTAAGTCATGAACACGGAGATCTTGAGTGGATGCCGACACAGTCCTGCGATCCCATTAAAGAAAGTCTGTCTTCTTTTGGCTTCTACACAGCACATCAACCGTCTCCAATTCTTTCTGTTCTCCAGATTTTCCTCTTTCATGCCAGTCACCTGCACATCCTCTCTCACCACAACCATAATCTTCCTTTAAGGCCTCTTTTCCTCCTATCTGGCAGCTCCATACTCAGCATCTCACCACCTCAAGCTCGCTCTCTGACTTGGTCTCCGAATTGTCTGACATGAGCTGTCCTTCTTATATACTCATTCCTAATCCTGTGCATTATGTTCACCCTCAACGCAAATCCTAACCTCTTTAGCTCTGCCATCTCCAACTCTGCCTCCTGTCTTTCTGTCAGTACCTCCGTTTATAACCCATGAAACATAGCTGGTCTCAACATTTTTCAAGCACTTGTCTTGCAAGTGGTAAAGTATGCAAAACTGTAGTGGGAGTAACCATAATTCTAAAATTAAGTTCAAATCAATTGAATAATACATACTGGTATCTGGAATAATTCATAATAGAATTTGGTATCCAGAATTATTGTAAAATACAACTCTGAACATCAGTGAAATATGAAGTGTTAAGTTAGCAATGTACAATGAGTAAAGGAGGCTAAAATCCTAGATAATTAAAATCTGATTTTTTTGTGTGTTCTGTGTTTGTTTTTTTAGCAAGGTTCAGTCCTCCGTCACTCTCAGTTTCTCTGGAGGATGTGCTCCTGGAGGTGGAGGTGAAATTCCCCTGTGCTCCTGCGGTGGCCTGCAGTAGTGAGGATGAGACGGATGAATGTACTGAAGAGTATGACCAGTGCTGCTGTCCACTCTATGAGTTTTTCGTTCTGAACACCACAGTGTTGCTTTACAATAAGAATGACGAGACTGAAATCCAGGTGCTTACGATGCAGGTGATTGACATTGTAAAAAGGAAGAAAGAAAGCAGGTGGCAAGCTGATATTGCAAATATTCATTCATTCATTAACTGAACCCAACTGGGGTCGCGGGGGGACCGGAGCCTATCGTGGGAACTCACGGGCGCAATGCGGGGAACAACGCTGGGCAGGCACCAATACACACATTCACACCATACGGGGCCAATTTAGAGTCGCCAATTAACCTATATTGCATGCCTTTGGACTGTGGGAGGAAACCCACGCAAAGGGGTTCAATCCCAGAACTTTCTTGTTTTGAGGCGGCAGCGCTAATCATTGTGCCACCGTGCTGCCACCTTTTGCAAATATAAACATACTTAATATTTAAGCATTAGTAAGAGGGAAAATTGATAGCTGATAAGGTTACTGAAATTTTGAGAACTTGAATCAAAGGCAACAGTACTTTTTGCAAGGTTCCTTGAAGACATTTCATCCCTCATCATTGCCTTTGATTCAAGCTCTCAGGATAACTGTGTCCTAGATTTCTGAGAACCAAGACAGATGTAAGGGTACTGAAAAGATAGTTAGTGAACATTAACTAAAAAAATAAATTTTAAAGAAAAGCTATGATTCTGCAGTGGAGAGAGGATAGTTTGTATAAAACTATTGTGTCAATTATTCTCCATACTTTCTAATTGCTTCCTGTCTCTGCCAGGTTGACACTGCGACAAATGTAAATGGATCTTACAGAACCAAGTTTGCCGGCCTTGTACCCGGCCAGGAGTACTGTGTTGTGGCCCACTTTGAGTCGTCCCCCCTTTCCAGCCCACAGTGTGTTCATATTCCGCCGTTGGGTAAAATTGATCTTTTCTGCTTTGACATTCCACAATAATTACTTTTATTCTTTAGTAAATTGTATTTGTATTATGAGTTTATTATTTATGCTATGATGGCAGATGTCTGGCCTTCAGTTAACAGCTAAACTGTGCTGTCCTCCAGAAATCCTGAACCCTCTTTTTCCAGTACTCCTCGGACTCTGTGGCATGTCCGTCGCTTCTCTCCTCATCGTGGTATTTGTGTATAGGGGCCAGTGGAAAGCACAAAACACCACAATACCGAAAAATCTGGTACTATATTTGACTGATATTTCTTTACACAAACTTCTTGTTCATACTCTATTTACTCAGGACCAGCAATTGTCTCTTTGGCAACATTATTTTTCTTCATCCTCTTCTTTATCCTCCTCCCCCTTTTTGTGCCTTTAACTCTTTCCTTTCACCTCACTGAGGGGACTTCGGCTAAGGCATGGTCCAGCTGCCACCCTCCTCCCCCTTTTTTCAGGGTAAAAATAAAACTGTCCTATTTTGGCCACAAGGGAGTGCCACCCTTACCGTTGTCATTACCAATTTTGGCCACGAGGAGGCCCCTCCAGTACCATGCTATGACTTGTATAGTCAGTTCCTGACATGAACTTAAATATGCTTTAGATAATATTAATTGTACTAAAAGCAAGACTGAAAATGAAAATGTTCCAAACGAAAAATTAGAAATGCTGTTCTGATGTTTAAACTATGAACTGTTAAATTTATGTTATCATTTATACAGATGTCTCTGGATCAGGAAGCTCCGTTTGCAGGTGAATTCAGGCAGGAAGTACTAGAAGAAGAGCGCTCCGTGGATCATCTCTCCATCATATCCTACACCAGTCTGAACCCTTGTAAGGACCCGTCCACCTACCCACAGTCCCAGAGCTTTGGAGACTGCTACTACACCTCCACCATTCTACAGAGGCAGGAAGATGAATACAGGGGTATCATGCCAGACTGTGACAACAGAGAAGAAGATGGAGTTTCGTTTACGACCCAGGTACCACGGACCTTCTGGCCAAATGAATTGAGTCTTGGGACAGTTTCACTGGGGGTCCCTATTCTTTCAGGAGAACAAGTAATCCCTCTAAGCTCTGTCCGAGTGGCTGGAGAAATGAGAGAATGCATCGAGCTTGATCTGTCCAGGACATTAACAAACCAGAGCAGTGATGATGAATGACAGGGTGTGTGGAAGTGAGAGAAAATGGAAAAGCTAAAATCAAGTATAGAGACTCGGTTAGCTTTAGACTGATCATATCTGACCTCTTCACAACCGGATTTGGAATCCAACCATGACTTGAATCTTGAATGAAAACACTGATAAGTCACTTTATTATACAGGAGGTCAATTCGTGTGGTGGTGCTCAGGAATAAAAAGAACAAATGATATTTAGGTGCTTTTTGTGATTTGATAAATCAGCGTATGATGTTGTCTAATGTCAGTCACAATCTCCTGAATTGAAACGAATCAAAATCATATCATAGGTGACTTTTGCAGAAATAGAAATCACATCTTATCCTAACATTTTTAGGGATACTGTATGATCTTAAAATGATGCTGATGGTGATGACGATAACAGTTAATACCTTTACCATTCAGAAAGTAGCCCGTGTCTCTAAATGCCATGATCTTTTGAGCCCATCTGGACTCATTTATGCGTTTGCTGTTTGGACTAAACTTTGTATCACCTCAGCCTTATAGTAGTAGATTTTATGTATCAATAAATCTCATTAATGGTCAAATGGAAAAGGGCTACAACCTGTCAGATTTTGTTAATGGGATCCAGATATGGTGTTAGTTTTGGTAGACCCCCAAAACAGCAGTGTGACTCATTTCGGTAGGAGGCTATAAATCCTCATCTGTTGCATTTACCCCCCGCAGAGTCCAGTAGTGCTTTAGCCAAACATGACTGGGCCATACCCTCTGTGTCCTCTGTAGTTTGTTGTTTTTTTCCATAATTACCCTCCCTGACTCAGTGTTGCCTGTCATGGCTTCTTTTCCATGGCTTGTGGGTCACAATTCACTGACCCCAACATGTTCACGTTTTCGCTGATGCAGCAATTTTTCTGGCAAGGTTGAAAGATCAGGGACAAGCAGAATTCTTCCCAAAAACGTTAATATGGCTAACAGTAAATTAAACCCAAAGGTCACGGCTAGCTCCATCACATCCAGCTCTCGCAGTGCGTTTTGGTTTTTAGAAAAACTGTTAAACATGTTTTGTGTCAAATGTAGCAGAAATAAATTGCAATTAATGATTTGAAAAATCTACATTTTTTAGTGGCTAAGCACCAAGAAATGAATGCTAATATTATTAAAAATACTGATAAGAGCTTTTTAATTTTTTAAAGTGTTTGTTTTTGTGTTGGTATTCCTTTAGTGTTGGTGGTGTTTATCGTATTTAGTGTTACACTGCAGCATTCTCTGTCAAGTGAACTGTGGAAATCCCAGCTGATTTGCTGCTCTTTAATTTTTAGTATCGTGAGCGTATGAGCCAATGACAAAGTCTACAGTATCTGTTTAATGTATTTTTAAGGCTGTAAAATCAGAACGAGTGAGGCGGCCGGGTTCACAGAAAACTGCAGGTTTAAAAGTTAAGTTTCATGTTGACCAAAGCGAAAGGCAGGAGAGCGACAGCAAAGGGAAACAAGAGCGGCTTTAATAAAGCCACAACCCGCAGTTCTGAATAAACAGCCGCTTACAAACAAGAGGAAAGGAGCTCAAAAAAAACCCAAAGTATAGAGTGTGACGAGGAGAAAAAAAGCCCCTAACCTGACACTTTATACAAATGATGCATTTGTACTAAAGGCCAGGTTCAGCTCACTCTGACTGTTTGTATGCATCAGTTAAGACTGTTCATCTCTGTCAGTCTAAAGTGCATATCTCAAGAATAATGGAAAACCTGTGCTTGTTGAATAATCTGTCATATAGATCTGTAGACAACGGCCAAACACAGTGGATGTATTTAGTCATAGGGCAGTCATCTTGTACTACTTTGGTTTTCAGGTACAGTTTAACAGTTTGCAGCTCTCTTAATGTATATTTTGCAGTTGGCGGTAAACTGACTCACCGAATGACTCACTTTTTAACCTAGTGCTTTCAAAGGCTGATATGGGATTTAAACGCCCAAAGTTTTGGTCACCAACACACAACTTTCATAGGCAGCAAAACTTAACATTTGCTCAATTTTAGCATAAAAGTTTCATGTTCATTCTCATTTTTTTTAGACATTTGTGTTCAATTCACTGTCAGCGCTTTGTTTTTGGAAATTTTATAAATGAACTGATTGCATAGCAGTTTAATGAATGAGCAAATAACAAAAGAAATGTACAAGTTAGTTTTTATATTTGACAATCTTTTTTTACATAATCAGTGCAATGCAATTTTATATAATATGTATAATATGTACAGAAAATACGTGTGCGGTCTGCAAAGTTTCCAGTGGTGGAAAAGTTGAAGGTGCAGCAGTGTGGTCACACACAGACAGATCTGGTCTTGGCACTCATCCATCTATCTTTCGCGCCACTCTTTTATTTCTTTTCTGCTTAGGTTACTATGGCAACTTGCAACAGGCTCTTGAGTTTAGGCTCCAGCACGTATCCTCACCTGCGCCAGTACTGTTGTGGGGGAAAAAGAGAATTGCATCAAGCGTTTAGGAAGCTGAAATGCTGTAAAAAGTTCTGTAGATTTGCTGTGACTAAAGGAATCCATGGTACAAGCAAAATCAAATAAAAAAAAGTGACTTGCACTCAAAAACACACACGTACTTACCTGGGCAAATTTGTGTATTTGCTCTACCACCGCTGCAAAAAGAGCTCCCACACTCTCATCTATCAGACTCTGCATGTAGTGCACTGCCTCCTCATCAGACAGGTCCAAACGAAACTTATCCTGCACCTGCAAGAGGAGAGGCCACAAGATGAAACTTATAATATAACTTAAAATATAATTATTAATCACATATAAAATCCTAATATACGCAGAAAACACACAAACATGCTCACACACCTTTTTAACTGTCTTATCAGGCTCAAGAGCGATGTCAGGAATATTTGCGTCCACCATGAGGGAGAACAGGTTCAAAATGAGATTGGAGTATCTGAAAGATGAAGCGTAAATATGTACAGGTCAGCTGCCATGTTCAACATGCTGGTTTGTTGGTATTAGAATAGAGTTTGTTTAGATGGTCATTGTTTCATTCCGACACCGCTGTTTGCTCCCCTCTGCAGTGCTAAGACAGTGTCTTTATCCCAGGTTTACGCTGATGGCACTGTTGCTGCCTCATTTACTTAAAAGGCAACATTTCAATAACAATGTCACTGTTAAATATGCAAGTGTAAAAGTACTAAACTTACTATTAAACAAACATGCTCTTCAACCAGAAGAAATACAGATCTTATCCGTGGGTTTAGAGCAGTGTGACAAGTACATAACTCTGCTTATAAAAATGTGTGTGTGGGTGGGTGGATGTGTGCCTGTGTTGGTTACCTGCGTAGGTGGAGGAAGGCTGTGTAACACTGTTTCCTGAACTCCTGGTACTGTTCGCTCTGCATGCCCCCCATCCCCTCCACCATCTCCTTACTCAGCTTCATAGGAGGCGGCAGCGGTTTGGGGTCTCGCCCCAGAATGTAACCAAAATCAATGTGGAACAGTTTTCCTGCAGGTGAGATGAACACAAACTCTGAACACAACTAGGGGTGGGAAACGAAAACCGGTTCCGACTTAGAACTGGTTCCAATTGATCAATTCCATCAGAATTGTACACCTCCAACGTTATCGATTCTTCACGATTCTCTCATTTTCCAGCATGACGTTTTTGCGTCACGGTACATTACGTCACACACTCTGCGACTTGATCTTCAACCACGAGGAATCATGACGCAATAAATAATATTATTCGCGATGTAAACACGCGCTGCGTTTGTTAGCATGCGCGACTCTCACAAGGAAATCTCAACGTTCACTTAAAGCGTTCCAGTTCTGTTAAATCTTCCGATTTATTACAGACTAAACGTATTTTAGCTGATAAATAACAAAACTACCAGCGTTCTACTCACAGCAAAGCCATTTACTTGATATTTATTTATTCCCAACACGCGTCCACAGCAGTATTGGGCCCGGCTCTCATATCAAAAATGTGCTTCTCTCCCAGAAATGAGTCAAAAATAAGTTATAGCTCAAAATGAGTCCAAATGTTCAAAAATTGCCAAAACGCAAGTATTTCTTCATTTTCCATTAATCAGATTTTTCCCCCGTTCCATAATGTTAGATTAAAAAATAAATATAGAAAAATGCATGACTTGTCATCAAATAATTTTATTCAATATCCATATGGAGTCCAAATGGATAAAGAAGTGTTTCCACCTGCACTAACCCTTATTGTTCTTCATAGTACTAAGCCATAGAATGTCTGCATTATCAAAACTCTGAATATGAATGTGTTGATGTTCACAGTCTTGTGCAGACATCATTTTGGGGGGAAAAAAAGGTTGTTTTTGGTGCGGAAGACTGTATAGAACTACTTTTTTTGCACTAAAAAAACCCTCAGGAATCGATGAGAACAGATAAGGAATTGGGTTGACGGGCATCGACAACGGCATTGATATTGATAAAATCGTATCAGTTCCCACCCCTATGGCTGCCTGGTGCAAATTACTTCATATTATTGTATGATATCAGGAATAAAGTACAATGAAGTGCTGTATGACCTGTTTTAGTGAGCAGTAGGTTGTCTAAATGTCTGTCTCCCACTCCCAGGATATAGGTGATGACACAGTAGCCAGCTACACATAAACACAAACAGACATTTTTGTTAATACAAAAATACTACTAACCTACATTCTACAAACAGGAAGCTGACATTCTGATGTGACTCACCGCAGCTCTTGACGTAAGTGTCCATCACCTCAGAGCTGATCCCATAAGGGCCTTTATCACTGGGAGCATGTTTCCTGAAGAAACTCTGCAGGGTTGAGATCAAAGGTCATTTAATAAACTCTCATCCATCACGTTACATACGACCCACCAAGCAGCTTTCAACACGCCATCAGTCACAGTATAATCTGACATCTGAGTCGATTTCGTCTACAGACTGGTCAAATTTTCCTTTTCAAGATTCAAGCATCCTTATTTGTCACATACACAGTAATACAAGTAGAACATTTAGAGAAACACATTCCGATGCCTTCCTAAGACTGCAAATTTAAATAGAACTCAAATTAAATTAAAGATATAATTAAGATACTAAACTTAAAAGATTAGAATATATAGAATATACAGTATATGTTTGTTGTCTGTGCACTAAAACTTCCATTTTTCTCTAACATGGTTTTTGTTAACGTATATAACTTAGTTGGCGGTTACTTGGTTGTAATGACAGTTGTTGATTTTAAGTCTAGCTTTACAGATTGAGGAACAGTCGTGGACTACAAAGCACTCTCGTAAGTCGCTCTGGTTAAAAGCGTCTGCTAAATGCCCTAAATGTAAATGAATATATAGAAATCATGCAGAAAAAAATGTTCCTAAAATAGACAATATTATAAACGGTAACTGTTTTAAGCTCCTGCTCAGCTTTTGTGATAAAATAGTCTGAACCTATCAACAGTTTACCCACAGTACAAAACACAAATTAAAGTGTTGCACATTAAGGGTGGCACGCTGGAGCAGTGGTTAGCGTTACCGTCTTGGTTTCGATCCCTGGGTCGCATTGGTTTCCTCCCACAGTCCAAAAGCATGCGATATAGGTTAATTAGCCCTGTAAGGTGTGACTGAGAGTGTGACTGTGTGTGTGTGTGTGCCCCCTACAGTGTGTTGGCGCCTGTTCAGGGTTGATCCCCGCCTTGCCCGCGTAGTTCCCGGGATTGGCACCATTCCCCTGCGCCACCCGTTGGGATTTAGCGGTTCAGAGAATGAATGAATGAATGAATGAATGACTGTTGCACATTATCCTCATTATTCCCACCGTTTCATGTTATTGGCCAAACCATTATGAACATCACGACATGTGTAAAAGTAGAAGAACAGCTCAGTGTTGCACCTGAATGTTGCCTTCAGTAGCCAGGACTTCTGCAACAGGAACCGACTGCACGAACTGCATGAAACCTGAGAGAGCAGAAGCAGAGCCAGAGTGGACGTGAAGACGTACGTCACGCTTAGAAATGGAAGATGAAGCTGTTGGGAAGCTTGTGGCACTCACCGTGTTTGGTGCTGGTGGCCAGGACTTTGTATGGCGTCAGTTTCAGGTCCAGATTCTCTTTCCTAAGCAACTGCAGAGAACAGACAAGACTGTAAAAAGAAGCCCAACTCTACAACATGTGTGGTTACAGAGATGACACTATGATAGTACTGGAATGCTTTGGTGATAACAGTATATAATGCAACTACACTGAAATATTGTAACTTGATCCTTTTTACTTTGAACAACCAAGTTTTCTAGATCAAAGTCAAAGTCAACATTATTGTCTTCTCTGCTATATACTGTACAAGATGGAAGATTGAGGTGTTGAGGCTAGACCTTGTCCATCAGGGAGATGATCTGCAGGATGAGCTGGTCTTGCCGAAGGTCATCTCCGTGTTTAAAGATAACGGGATAAAGCTCGCCGTCTTCAGTCTTAAAGATCAACTTAGCTGGCATCAGAGCACTCTGAGAGGGAGAGTTAGAGGGAGATGGAGAGATATTCTGGCATCACAGTACATACAGGATGTTACAAAACAGAAAGGTGGCTGTGCAGACTCAAATAAATGGGAACGACAGAGTGGTGTGTGTGTGTGTATACCTTGAAGAGTGTGGCGGTGTCTGGGATGATGCCCCTGATGCGAACCTGAGGCTCCAGTGGGAGAGGGATGGCCTCGATTTCAGACAGGTTCACCTTCTCGTTATCAGCCAAGAGAGCCTGCAATCTCTCCGTCTGGCAAACAATTTTGTACATCAAATTCTACCTCCACGACTCGGGATTCGGGTTTACATGAATGTGTAGGCGTGTAGGGGTGTGTTGTACCTTTTTCTTGCGATTGCCGCTCTCTCTCTGAACAGCCTTCATGAGCTGCACCAGTCTGTCAACAAACGTCTGCTGTGCTGCCAGAAGGGATCGCATTACTCTCACGTTCTTGTCACCCTGGGAAAAACACAGGGGCATTTGGTGGCGTGATGGTTTGGGCGTTCAACCTGTGATCGGACGGTACCGCTGAGGCACTCACGAAGCTCCCTGGGCGCTGCCCATGTCAGCTGCCCACTGCTCTCTCACGAATGGGTCGAATGCAGAGGTTACATTTTGTTGTTGCACTGTGTGCTGTGGTGCGTTCACAATGACAAATCACTCACTTTCATAACACCGCACAAAGTATTTAATGATTAGGTGTGAAGACGCCTCAGTGAATAATTACATCAGAGTGTGTGTGTTTACCTTTAGCAGAGCCTGACTGAATCTCCTCATCACATTCAGATACATGTCATGAGTCTTTGGGTCTCTCTGCTGTGTGTCCTGGTCCTCACACTCCACGATTACATACCTTTAGGAAAAGAAAGAATATTTTACACACACACACACACTCACACCCTAACATTAGTCACTGCACTGCACACAAAGGTTTAAATGGAAGTGTCTTCATTTTAATGAATGTATGGAAAATGTACCAGTACAAATAGTTGGCCAGCGTTGAGTTCTTGCAAGCTCGCGATATAAGGAAAGTGCACAGGTCTTGCTGCAAAATATGCATCATATGCAGAGTTAAACCTCATCATCTTCATCACCATCATCAACATCTTTCACACTGTTCTAAACTCCTGCTCACTTACCTCTAGATTCTCTCCATCTGATCCCTCTTTGCCTTTCTGGGTGCCGGGGGTCACCATAGCAGCTGAGGCCAACTGAGAACTGATGCATATATTAATCACTAACATGACAGTTTTATTTTTGGAAAAATAGGAAAATCACATTTTTATGGAAATGAAAAAATAAGAATTCTGGTCTACAAGGTGACCAACGCTGTAGCGTTCTATCATCTACCTGTCCATGTCACCCAGCGTGGAGCTCTCTCCCAGACCTTCCTGACTGTCCCTCTTGGTAGCAGGGTCCAGACCACCTTGGATGTCGTTAAAATTCTCATACTTCAGAGCCTGGACCAGCTGCAGAAGGTACATCAACAGATCCTACACAGGAGGAAGATTAGTTAAACACCAGGGATGTGAATCGGAAGTTCACTGGTTTGAATCCCGCAGCGATAATAGTACCACTGAGGTACTCATGGGCAAGGTACCATCCCCAAGCACTGACCCCCAGGCACTGCCCACATCAGCTGCCCACTGCTCCTTCATGGATGGGTCAAATGCAGAGGTCACATTTTCGTTGTGTGCTGTGCTGTGGTGAAAATTTAAGTAAAACAGACGTCCTGGTCAATATGAAGTGACAGCTTTGACTTTGAACCCCAGCTCACCTCATCATCGGCCTGCTGGAGCCGGGCCACAGCGTAGCGTCTGACCGTGGGGTTGGTGAACTGGGACGAAAGCAACTCCAGAGAGTCCTTCACATCCATGGGCCGCCATTTTCCCAGCAGCTCCAGCGCCTGCTTGGCCTCCTGAGGCAGTGCCCAGTTCACACACTTCAGGAACTTGGTCAGGGCCTGGAATAAACACACACAAAAACAAGAACAAAACGTTTTAATCTGTTTGTCGTAGGTAATACATGTTAAACAGCTGCAACACATCGACCCAAACCCACCTTTTCCTGAGTGGTGAGGTAATATCGGAACTTCCAGACCAGGTCTTGTTCTTCAGAGCTCAGCTGCTTGGTGGGCGGATAACTGACAATAATCTGCAGACACACAGAGACTACTTTTAAAAAGCTGGATAATCAGTCTTCCACACAAACGTCAACTGCTTCCTCTCCTTCACTCACATTGAGCTGGTCTCGAGTAGCAGCGTTGGGCTTCAGGTCATGGTCAGATGGTCCGCTCCTCAGACTGCGGGCCAGCTTGTGGTGTTTGCTCTCGACCAGGTTTTCCTAAGAGTACAGTCATCGCAGCACAAGAGTTTAACTCCTACTGTCACATGTTCCCTAGTGAGTGCACGGATCTTCGTGCCAGCTTAGTGCTGTTTTCCACATAAGCCTTTTTCCTGTTTTCTTCACTCACCATGCACATCTGGGGGTCAGGAACCTTGACTATGTCCGAACTGGTCAGCAGAGGTGACGTTTCGTCTCCATCCTAAAGAAACATGGGGGATGAAACGTTATGACGGAAACCAGACTTAATAAGGTAACAAGGTGATTACTTTCTAGAAAACTGCCAGAAAGAAGTAAGTGCAAACACGTTTTTACAGGAGGCGCCGGCAACAGAATGGGTATCAAAGTCAGACTCGTTTCAGAGCGACTAAACTTCGGAGGAAGTGCCGCTTACATACCTTTTCATAGTAGACTATGCTGTATTCCCTCTCTCCGCTCTTCACACGGGGGAATTCCACCATTAGGTACATGAAGTTGGAACTGCGTTTCTCACTCTGTAGAGCAGAAACATTTTTATGCCACACAAGTTACACACCATTATACAGTTATACTGTCCTACATTTATACACACTAGGGCTCCAACTAACAATTATTCTGTTAATCAATTGATCATTTAATTATTAATCGGATAAAAATAAAAAAATATTTCATTTCCAGCATTTTTTAATAAAACAAACTGTCTGTTTCTATTTTTCTATATTTATTTTTTACTCTCTCACATCATAAAACGGGAAAAAAAATATTTTCTGATTAATTGAAAATGAAGCCAATGTGGACTCATTTTGGCCTATAACTACATTTTTGCGCAAGATGGCGTTCCACAATAACGTGGCGGACACGTGTCGGAATAATCACTGAAATATCGAGTAAATGTCTGTATTGTGAGTAGAACGCTGGTTGTTTTTGTTACTTATCAGCTAAAAATGAGTTTTGTCTGTAATAAATGGGAAGATTTGACTGAACTGGAACGCTTCAGTGAATGACTTCCATGAGAGAGTCCTGCGCGCTAACAAACAGCGCAGTGTTTACATTGCAAAAAAGGTCTTTTAAAAAAATGTTTCTACACAGTTGCTTCAGTTCTTGTGACGGCAAGACATGGCACTGGTTCTTGACTCCTTCTTATCCCTTTTTTTAATAGCAGTCAGCGTCCAGGTTAATGGTGCTTTACGCCACTGCGGCTTTGGTTAACATACTGCCCCCCACTTTAGGAGGTAGCCACTGTAAGCATGTGTACAATAACAACAATCTTAATAATCAATTTTAATCGATTAGTTGTTTCAGCCCCGGCAGCACCTAGCAGTAAGTGGGATTTATTGGGCAGCAAGTAAGAATTTAGCAAACACAAAAATATGCACTTCTTATTTAGCAAAAAATATTCCAGCTTTATTAGCATATATTTACGAGAGGTCGACCGATGTTGATTTTTTCTGGACAGATAGTGATACCGATTATTTCTAGTTAATGGGGCCGATAAACGATATTTGGAACTGATATGCATAAAAAAAGAGAAAACTTCGGTCAAAATTTTGAATTTTATAGCACCAAGCTCAGCTGAAACTCTCTCCTCCTCTCCTTCTCGGAGCTTCACGCTGCACTCATGAGGTGTGAGTGGCAACAAGGCTTCAGTGTAGATTTGCTACTACTCATATGACATACAGCATACAGCCAATCAGAGACTGTTGTGGGTGGGACATTAAACGAGGCAGTGAGTCGAGAGCAAACGGCACAGAGAGAACAAACGGCAGTGGAGTTACAGTAGCTTTTTTCGAATGCAGTCACCTCATTGATCATCTCGATTTCTCTGAAGGTCAAGCGGTCCAGCCAATCAACCTTCACCATATGCCCCTGACGATGAGCCTTGGTCAGCTAGAAAATAGAAGCAGACAGAGTGAAAAAAGACAAGAGAGTGAGAGGGTGAAAGAGACAGCCGAGAGGATACGTGAGCCTGAGGAAGTAAGAGCGGGTGAGGCATGTCGTGCCGTGTACACAAACAGCCAATCTCAGCACATCAGTGTATCAGCAACAACACACACACACTCACACACGTTAGCCAATCAAATCACTCAGTGCAGCGTCAGTGAATAGTGCTCCCGCACCAGCCAGGTTCCCACTGGAGCACGGTTAGTAAGGATCCACACTGATTAAAAACAAGGAAGACGAACAAGAGCCTTAAATAAAATAAAAAGAGTGCGGTTATTTGCATTGACAGAAGCCAGTTCTCACACTAATATGAACATCAGGATTCAAATTTATTACATATGATATGATCAAACAGAAACGGTATCTGTTCTAAAAGAGAAATCAGTCATACACCCTAAATTATGTTTTATACAACACACACTTCCATATGAAAGCAGATATAAACTTCTTGCATACTGTATGTGGGCAAAGGAAGAACTCATATGATCTCAAACACAGCCAACTCATAAGCTTCGAAAACACACAACAGGCTCACAATCATTGGAACACACATACAAAACGTTCTGCATATATATTTATATATACCGTATATCTTCTAGTAGTGGCCCGTCTCTTATTGACGCCCGTTTCCAATAAACGCCGGGTTTGAAGAGATGTCGCGACAAATAGACGCCGGTCTCTAATAGAAGCCGGTCTCCTTTAAGAGACGGTCTGTAGTAAAAGATCACGCTGGTGGCATCGTTGGCAAGAAAGTTCAGTAGACGTCTACCGTACCTGTTTTTCATGCTTAAGGTAATACCGTATACTGCTTTAATAATACCGTACTGCTGTACTGATAATTTCATTAAATCCTGAACTGTTCATCCGGTGTTGTTGCCTACATTTTGTGGCCGTAAATACGGTACCATACCGTATTTTACTGCCAAATGAACCCCGTTTACCCATCACCTGCGAGGCGAATAATAGCCGGTCTCCAACAACCGCCGGCCTCTTTTAAACGCCGGGCCGTCCGAATAATTTTTTTTAATAAACGCCGGGGCTGCTATTGGAAGATATACGGTATACACACACACACACACAGCCCAGCATTCCTGTCCTGTATTGATATACTCACATCACTAAGAAGCTCGAGGTCTGGGCCCTGGAACAAAGGGCAGTTAAAACAATGACCCATTACATCTCACCCATCCACACACACACACCAACACATGCACACACACACACACACCTTTGCGTTCTGCTACCAACTTGGGCAGTTGGTAGCCTAATAGTTAGGAAGTTCATCCCGTGATCGGAATGTCGCTGATTCAAATCCCAAACTGATAAAGGTACCACTGAAGTACTCATGAGCAATGTACCATCCCCAAGACCTACTCCCTAGGTGCTGTCCATGTCAACTGTCCACTGCTCCTTGCTTTGCCGTGGTGTGTTCACAATGACAAACAATCACTCACTCACTCACTTTCTATGTAAATGCATGCTGTTTAACAGTGAATACTTATCATTTCATCCCCTGTACCATTTCTCCACATTTACATTTATGCCCCTGCTCTAACCTTTGCCAGTCTGCCCATCTGATCCTCAGCCAGGGTGCTGCTGGTTCTGCCCGGTGTGCTAGTGGGCTCCCCGCCGTCTCCCTCCACCCCCGGCCACACCTTCAGATCATGCATGCCTTGACGGAACATTCTGAAGTGCAGAGAGAGAAACAGAAAAAGTCAGTAGTGATTACACATTTATTTACTCAGAGACAATTCACAAATATACAAAATTGTCTAAAAGACCCTCACCCATATTTCCCAAACAGGGTGACGGTGGTGCCCCCTACAGGTGTAGCACGTCCTGGCCCATAAACATCCCACACGGTGAGAGCGACCTGAGCACTCTGGGGCAGGTCAGGGTACTTCACTGGTAACCTCAGCCACTCATTCCAGCTAAAAACAAACGCAGAAGGACACACAGTTGGAATAAATTGACATTTTCTGAAATGAACATATCATATTAACAATAACTCAAATTTAGCAGACTTCACCCATCTGTTCTTGATTTGTCCTTAACCATTTTGATTCACTTTCAGCTATTACTCACGCCAACATCCACAAGTATTTGTTTGCACAACATGCAATCACTGTCACCTCATTTTACCAAACTTATACTTTTCCTGGTGAGTTTCCTGAGAGCCCTCAGCCTCCCATTCATATTGTTTGAAGAGATGATGCCATGTGCATTATAAAATTAGAAAAAGTTCATCATTCTCTTTATGGCACTTATGTAACATTTTCTTAAATCCGACAACTCTTCTTAGATCACGTCAAGTCTCTTCAGATGTATGCTGTCCCCACCGGTTTGATGAAACCCTGTGGTGCATCCTGCATCTTTTATGTCTTTATTCATTATATTAGTGGCATACAGTATATTTACTTTTACTGTGTAATAACATCTTATTTTTACACCATAATTCCTGTAAATGTTCATCTTGCTCTGCTGAATATTCTCTTTTCACTCACTAGCATTTTAAATTCAGGTTTAAGGACATGTACTCACTTCCAACGGGTACTGAAGGCTTTATAAGACGTGCGGACAGGAAGCGCCAGCGGCTTGCCCTCTGCAAACACCTGGCATGTAACATACAGGTCAGAGCAGCTCTCTTGGTACAGACCAGAAAAGCGCAGCATTGGGTCATCCAGCAGTGCTTTGTAGCTCTTTTGTTCCCTCTTGCCTTCCAGACTGCCTCTGAAAGGACAAACAAGCAAATTCTGAAAACTGGAATAACAGAGTAAAAACCCACTAGGATAATAAATTTTATTTCTCAATATAATTCTTGCTCATTTTCGTTTTGTTTCCCATTTCGTTTGGAACGGGACAGGGTTAGTGGATAACAAAGAAGACCAAGTTATCGTCTCCATAAGAATGGCCCATTATGGAAGAACCTGGTGCTTCGTTTTCACATTGGCTGGGTTTAATAGAGAGTGACGCACAATAAAATCATCTGCATGACTTTTTAGTGGGATCCAGAGACTTAACTTTTGCACAAACGTAATAAAAGTACGTCAGTAGTTCCATTCTTTGATGTGTTCAGGGGGACAAAATGCATCTTTCACCAGATTCAAGAGTAGTCTTTATGATTGTTTCAAGTGCACAGAAGGAGTGGTATCTAAGCAACAGTTCTCTTTGTGATTATTTAGTTTAATGTTAACTCATGATACTTTTTTTCAAGTTACTTGTCAAGTTATAAGAGTGTTCTATGTATTTTATTTTATATTTATGATTGCTTAGCTGATGAGTTTATGCCTTAATAGGTGAGGGGAATTAACTAAAAATATATCAAGTGAAAAAAAGGACATATACTATATACAAATAGTATATATACAAATATACTATTAATCATATGCTTTGATATACATTATACAACTTTACATAGAAAAATAAAATGTTATTAAATAAGTAACAGTAATATAGATTAAAGTCACATTGCTCAGTACATATGCTTAAACAGTATGGTTTATTCATGTATTTTTTTAGTATAAACTAATGTAAAAAAAAAATCGTGATAGATGTTTATTAGTGTGAAAAAATCTGGTTTTATTCTGGGTTTAATTCTACCTCGTTTATTCATGCCATACACTAATTTACATGATACGTTTATCACGTGTAACATTTTAGATACGTTTCTTCAGTGTTTAAATCTGCTATAAAATTGTTTGCAGTTACGGTTAATAATAATTAATTCCGTGTCTGGAGTTTGTTCCATATTAAGATTATTCATGTGATAACTTTATCCTGCGTTAAGTTTACTCATGTGACTCACGTTGCATGATTCAAAAATGCGTACTCCCGTACTAAGCAGTATGTCTTGGTGCCAGACACTAACTTTCTGTTTAGCATAATGCTGTATATCCAGATCAAAACTTTGTTTAAGAAGTTGCATAGATTACACTTTCCTGAATATCTAAATTAGAAGCTCCATAAAGAATTACAACGGTATTTAGCTTAATTAAGCATAGCTAGCATTACTAAACTGCGATCATATTGAATATTAGTCAGATACTATCAGTTAATTTCATCTTATGTTATAGTACAACATAATCTCTGTTCAAACCAGATGCCAAACAGGTTTTACTCAATGTTTTAGACTTTCTGTGCTGACATGCCAGAAAGCAATATAAGGCTATCAAAACAATGACTAAGGAAAAGGAATACTTACATTTTGAGTTGCACATTTACATCCATATCGCAGCTGTAAACATAATTAAACTTGTCTGTGTCCATTGTCAATCGCTATTAACAATGGAGGTTAATTATTTTTTTAAACCCAAACAACTGACTGTCAAGAAATAAAAATAAATGCGTCGTATTTAAGCGCTGGTGAGGAAACACGGCCTAGCAAAGAGAGACTAAGAGACTCCAAATTAGCAGCTAACGCGGATTCCAGCGTGGCACAAAATCAAGGTTTGTGTTGCCTGACTTGATTAAGACCTTATGGGTCATCAGCAAGACAAAGGCTCCGATGACAATTAGTTACGGGCTTGACACAATCTTTCTGCACATCTTTCTGTCCATGGTGTTTATCATAACAAAATCAGAAAGCAGACGTTAGCAATAGATAACAGTTCGTCGATCAGACTACACGTTAAATACGTGCATCTGACGAGCAGACTCGACTTTTTTGGTCTACATGGAGTTCACGTTACTTCCTGGTTGAGCTTGGAACGGAGAGCAGAGAGGGACAAATTCTGACGCGTTTTCATTAAACGTGCTCAAAACCATAGGCGAATCCTGTGCAGTATAACTGCCAAATGTGATTTCTGTTAAAATATGTGCAATTTCTTTTAAAGGTTTGTGGTGAACTGTAATGACCATTTTATACATTAATACAATACTAATGAAGTTCACTACATAAATCCAGATGTTCTGAATAGATACATCAAATAGTCCAGTGAGCCTTATCTTTGTTTTCGTAATACAGAGTATTTTAATAAAATATATATCTTAAAAATACCCTAAATTCTAATAATACCTAAAACAAGTCCTACAATGACATATGAGCACTTATCAAAACTTTCATTGAACATTCATACTTTTGTATGTACATTTGGGATACTATCTTGATTTAGTAGGGAAAATATATGAATACTATACTCTATCTAAACTAATAAAAATAACAATTAAATCTTGTCTAAAATATATCACTATGATCTTAACCTATATATATACTTAAGTTTCTCTTTTGCCAGTTCAAAGAATGAAAAATGATTCTATAGCCACAACATGCCCAAATTTGGAAATAAGAGCATAGTGGCACAGCATCACCTAAGTACCTAAATACCAGGAATTACAACATTCAGAACTTAAAATACATGTCGGTATTGCAAGCTGAATGTTCTTTTTGTACTTATATTTCTGGACAGAAAAAAGAAAGAATCTTCATTACTTTATCTCAGTGAGTTTTATGAACGACTTTGTCCCAAAACTGTGGAACAACTGCGGAACTCTCTCTTCCTTGTTGTGGCTTGGCCTGCAGTTATATAAGGTTGTGTGGTGAGTCAGTCTTCACACCAGCGCAGAACCTCAAGTCATTACACGCTCTACTCAATGTTAAAGAGCTATTTAAGAGGACAAGGCCCATTGATTTCCCTCCACACACTCATGGCAGGGATTCTGGCCTTTCTACTTAACGCAAACCTACATTCCTCTGGCTTGATGCAGATGGGCAGAGGGACTCTCTCGTTAAGCCCAAAAACATCAGGTCAAAGGCAGAGAGTGGCCATCAATCATTTGGTATCTGTGGTTAGATGTCTGAAAACATGCTGACAGTGTTAGAGAATAAAAACATGGAGAGTGCAATCTGAAATAAAATCACAGATGGTTTCGCAGATCAGTTTAGAGATATAAAAAAGTTATTTTCAAAAGCTTACTTATTTTTCTATGTAGTGTAATGAGCATAATGAAATGTTTTTGTTCAGTCACAGTTTAAGAATACAGATTTAGTATTTATATAATTGTTTAACACAATGCAGTTCATTTCTCATAGACCCTTAAAATGGGGTAGTTTTAATCAATCCTATTATAGGATTATTCATATAATTGAGGGTGACTATAGTGTTTTGGGTCAACCCTTCAGGGATGCAAATTATTGTACTATTAGGGGTATTCTTTTGATTAAAGAGGTTGAAGTGGGTAGATATTATTTCAGCTCTGCAATTGCAGGATTTTTAGAATCTCTGTAGATCTAATAAAATACTATTAATCATCAATAGTAAAACTACAAACACTGATTAAAGTAGATGTTAAATTGAGTGCATCACTGCAATTGATTAGGACTTACACATTACAGCAAAAATGTTTACTATTACAGGTTGTTAACCTGGTGCTAAGAATTCCAGTACTGAAATCTGAGAGAAAGCAGAAATATACCATTGCAAAATGCAGCTTTGAAGTTTGAACGTTTACAGTTATTAATAATGTGTTAAACATAAATATATTTAATATTTAAACAATTGGTGAAAAGAAGCAGCATGCTTCTCATCATTGACTCTACTGGTGAGATTGTGCTATCAACCATAATAGTCTCTGAAAAAGTTTTTGGTCAAAATATTACTCTATATGGCTTGTTTTTATCCAGATTACACAATCAGATAGGAATCTCTTATGTTGAATGCGTGTCATTGATGTAAATCTGACAATCATATAAGATAGTTATACAGGAACACATTAAACCTTCTCCTGAATTCAACTGCTCAGTTAATGTCAACTCTCAGTTTACATTTATAACATTTAGCAGATGCTCTTATTATCCAGAGCAACTTCCATTCCAGGAGCACTTTGGGGTAAGGGCCTTGTTTAGCGACCCAACCACTGGGATTTGAACCCCCAATTGTATGTTTTAGTTACTTAGACCACTATGTCGCCACCACATCAGTTTAAGTCCTTGTTAGTGCAAAAACAAGGCTTAATCCACGTCTGGAGAACAACTCCCTAAGATGCAGGTGAGATGGAATACAGGCTGCGGAGTCGTGGGGCTGGAGTCCATTCCTAAAAGAAAAAGAGCAGGAGAAGGGGGGCCACAGTGAGTCATTCTATCCAAAATGTGGTGCGTGGCCCAGCCATCGTGTAGTAGCAAACACACGCTTGAAACAGCACAGAGCTTTCAACACCTCAAACTACCGGTGGGTGACAAAGGCATGAACGCTGCAAAGAGAGAATAGTGGGACCCTGGGGCCTTTTAGGAAAGATCATTTTCTCCTATCGCAATTCTTTCCACCTTGATAGTGAAAAGGGATGAAAGATGAGCAAATGTGAGAGTGAGTATGTAATGTTTGGTTCTGGCTCAAGGAGCATAACCATTGTGCCTGAACACACCTTCTCACACACTTACCACGGCTCTCTCAGTTTATCTGTGAAACATTTTTAACAAGTAATGCTGCTCAGACATTACATCTCAATTCCAAACTTGACAGACACAACGTCCCACCTTTGTCAATGCATAAAAATTCAACAAAATCACGACACACTGGATGGTACCTTTCTTTTGTGTGTACAGTCCCACCCTCACAACACACTCACACACATACACACTTACGCACCTGCAGCAATAGTGCAATAAAAGTCCAACTCTTTCTTTATAGGTTTTCCTCTCCCAAATATCTACTGGAGCCTCAACTGGACCAGGCCCATGTGAAGTCACAAAACGGGGAAGCATCCATGACATCATCATTATCCAGAGCAGCAGCTTAGGGTCAGTACATTCAGAGGCCCTCCAAGCAGGAAGGAAGGCTTTCTGTGTGTGTGTGTGTTTTTGAGCAATACCTAGTAACAGCAGACTCAAATTCACTTCACAACAGCAGCACCTGTCCGTGGACTTGACCACCCTCTGTGTGGTGTTCAGTGATACTGAATCACCCAGGTTTGGCCTGTTTGGTGACGAGCACAGTGTGTGTTAACAGATCGGTAGCGCTGACGTAATGGCCTAGCGCAAAGCAATGGCCATCAGTTACCATCGCCTTTTTCGCTTCTACGCTCCTTCTGGCCTCTTGTCACACCTCGTTCCTCGCTCTCACCTCTCCCTCCTTCCCTTCCTCTTAGTCATCTCAGGATGTGTCAGTGTTTCTATCGTTTTTCGAGGTCATGCCCAGTGGAGCGGAGAATGGCAACGTCCAGAAAAACAGATCAAATGATGCCAAGCCACAGTCTTTTTCCTCTCCACCGTCATCCCCCGGTCCCCCCCTAAAACCCCCACCATACCGCCAGTGCCACGCCTCAGGGTGGGGGCAAAACCCTCCCTGCGCCCCAGGCACATAAAAATGTGGGGGGTATAAATGGAGGTGCAAAAACCAGAGAGTGAGATTCAGAGAGAGTTTTCAAAGAGGAAGAGAGAAAGGCAAAGAAACAGAAGAGAGATGGTAGGACAGTGGACGACGATGGCCTTGATTGGCTTTGGGCTCTGGTCAACCTGTTTGGCAGCTCCAACAGAATGCCACTTCAACTCTCAAGGTAAGACAAAGGTCTTCAGGTACCACATGCAAGAATAATACCATTCCAGTTTGTCTGCTTTGGATGGATAGAATCCCATACATTATCAAGCATTTTTTGAGGACATATTTTTTCAGTACTGAGCATATAATGAATGTCTTTCGCTCAGGTCAAAACTCTCAATCCAAAAACGCCAATCATTGGTTTCACTAAGTGTGGCCTTTTCTCTGCTCTGTCTCTCTCTCCCCAGCTCTGTGTGAATATAAGGACAGACGATATTCGCTGGGTGAGACGTGGATGGAGGAGGGCTGTCTGCAGTGTACTTGTCTGCACCCCTTTGGAGTTGGATGCTGTGAAACGTTAGTGACCTAATGCAGTCAATACTAACTTTACAACAAAGACCTGTTTAGATTTTTTAGGGGTTTAATATGAGCCTTGGTTTAATGCTGTGTGAGAAATACCAGCTTTAAAGAGCAATTATTAGTCATGCAGATTAATATCGAGTCAAATGTTTTCAAATTAAGCTCTACACTCTTAGAATAGATGTGTTAAACCCTAGACACAAACAATCAAATTCTTTCACATTAATGAATGAGCAATGTTTCTTGTGTTTAAATTTAACACATTCACTGTGTTAACACTTTTGTCACCGAAAGTGTCAAGAACGGTAACACAAAGATGCGTAAAGATGTATAATATTAACACGTGCTGTCCTTGGTTACACATATTGTGTTTAATGCTGTGAACAAATGTACATTTTAAAACTACACATGACTATGTGTAAAAGATCTGACACAATTTTGTTAAACATTAACACAAAATGCATAAAATGTTGCACATGATTTGTGTAATTTTTCTACACATTCGTTCTAAGAGTGTGCTTTAAAAATCTCAAGATGTAACTGTGGTCACCTCTGCCTTGAACCAATACAATTACCAATATGCACATTGTGTTAAATTACAAACTTCACAGTTAATTTAGTTCTCGTTCTATTGGCAGTGTTCATCGGCCTGTGGACTTCCCACCATGGTGCGAAGTCCGTGTTGAGTCTCCAAACTGCAAAGTGACCTTAGTTCTGGCCTCTGATCCCCGTTTGCCCTGCATTCCAGGAGACGGCAACAGCCTGGATCCAAGTCATGGAGCCATGAACATGAATCTGGCAGGTTAATAAGGCAACTGGTCTCTGTCTCACAAACGCTCTGCAATGTCTATGTAGTGAAGAATTGCTCACTTATAGCACCTGTGAAAATGAAACAGCAACAGTAACACCATGAAAGTTTAAGTTTGTCATGAGCAGCTGTGGAACATGGAGTATTACTTTAAAGAGGCTTGCTTAGTTATCAATATTATGTGAGGAATCTCTACAGGGCTGTATACAGTAGTGCATTTATGTTTTTGAATGATGTATTTTCCAGTTTATACGTTATATAGGAGAATTGCTGACCTAGTATCAACCCTCTCATCTGTGTAGATGCTTTAACGATGGAAGTTAGAACTTAATCTGAGTTAGTGGAGATGCAATACTACAGTGTTTCCCCCTACATTATAAAATTATGCTTTTATCTTGTGTATGTTAACTTGATCAACATGGTCATAGCTTTTATATAATCACATAATACACTATTGTAAATAATCAGCTTTGTATCAACAATAAAATGTTTTTGTTTCTTATATACAGTACTTTGACACATTTATCTGAATAACCCACAGAAAAATAAACCTTTCTTCTTACATCTGTCATAAGTAATAAGAAAAATTCATCATCCGTTTTTATTTATTTGTCCAAAGCTCCGAACACTTACATCAGAGTCTCTTGACAGCACTTGGTGCGGCCACATTTAGAAGAACACACACTGAGAACAAAAACATATAAGCATAAAATACAGAGAGGCTTATAAGAAAACAATTCATGTAAAAAGATGTAGATTAATTAGCACATATGGCTGAAAGACACAATAAATATGCTAAAGATCCTGGGTGGGTCAAGTCTGAAATGTTAAAAGTCTTTAGCATAAGTTGACAAAACATATATACAGTATATATTGCACTGCAAAAAAACACAAACATATTGAGATAAAATGACCAGAATTAAGAATTGCTGGTTTTGATCTGGAATATAAGATGAACTACAGTCACCGCACGCCAACAAACACACACACACACACACACACCACTCTCACAAAGATTAAAGACACCATCTCTGCTCAAATACTGATGCTGTTGGTGCCTGTAAACTGTGAAACATATGAAGCGAGGGCTGGGTTTGTGGGGAGCACTTTAATAGGCAGGTCCCAGCTGAAAGTGTCCACATCCACCTGCTCTGTCCCTGTCCATACCGTGACTTCTGATTGGTTCTGAAGAACAGTGGGCAGCTCCACTGGCTCTCTTGCTGTGACAAATTCGAAGTGTAAGCGCCATCTTAAGGACACTAAAGAGAACGGAAAGAATGTCAATAAAAGCGTGGTTTGCATAAACTCAACATAAAGGATGCAACTTTCATATTTGTGTGCAACCAACTGCCTCCTATCATTCATAATGCTACTTATTTTGTGTACTCATTGTATGGTAGGACTGGATAATTAATCAAAAATTAATCAAAACTGACGTTTAGAACCTCTAATCAATGTAATCTCACATGTGATAGTTATTTTGATTGTTTTTAAAATTCTGTTAATAGTTTCCTAAACATATTGTCCTCTTAAAAATAAACTACCACGATTTCACCTCATTCGGTCTGTAACGTCGGTGAGCGCTCCATCAAATTATTTTAAAGTCCCCCAAATTCTATATGAACTCAAATATACAATAGACAAAATATCCAGGCTTTAACGGCTATGCCCACTTATAGCACAAACCTTGTCAGTAACCTATGAGGACAAAAACAAAATAACCAAACAAAATAATCGAGGTAGAATTTTCAATTTATTGTGATATCGATTTGAGGTTGTATTACCCAGCCCTCTTATATGGCAGCCAAAATCTGTTCTTAGACTGGCACTCAGCCTAAAAACCTGATCCAGGATTAGCACATACTGTGCAAGTTTAATTCATACAGTATAGCCACTGTGTATGCACATATTTCCCAATAAGCTCTGTGTAATTCCGCTGTATTCAGACATACCGCCTTAAATGAGGGCAACAAAACAAAATAATCCGATAATCGGCAGGTTCGTTTTCAGCTTGTGATCCTATTAAGATGAAACAAAACTCTTTAAACGGTTTAATAACGAAAGGGAGGCAGACTGACCGATGTCTGTGCTGAAGCCGGGGGTCATGTTGAGGGGGACAGGGAGGGAGAAGTGGCTGGAGGCTGTATGTAGGCAAGACTCCATGTGGCGACTGTGACTTGTAACGCTGACCGGTTGCCCCGGCCGCCTCTGGTACTGCTCATGGACCTCCTCCTCACTCTGTAGACTCACTGAGTACTGAGACCGAACAAACACACACGTAGATATAAAACCAAAAACCTAAAAAAACCTAAAAGACTAAATGATCAATGAGCCAATAGTATTGAACCATAATGAAAACATCAACCAAACAGCATACATATAGTAAAGTCTTCTTCCAAATGATATTATCTCATGACAATTGTTGGCTCCTGAACAGAATCAAAATCACATTGTAGCCAAATTTACGACACTGGCAGGCATTGAACTACTACCCACTGAATCAACATAATATTGTACTCTGTGTTTCTTAGAGTCGGTTCTAAGCTCAGGAAAATGTGAGGGGTTATATCAGTACAACTCAGCATACAAAATGCAATGTTCACTGATCGGTGTGCACTGTGTACCTGTAAGCACGGGATATCCCCTTCTGAGAAGGTAAACGTGCCGATGATGTCTTCTCCTAGTCTGTACACAGTCTTAAAGATGCAGAATTTGGCCACCTTCCCTCGCATATTAGTAATGTTAAAAAGATCTGTGGAGGACAGAAGAGAAAAACAATGTATGCTTTACTCAGAAATACATTCAGCACAGTGATGGTGCAAGTCAACATTCAGACACTCACGTGGAGTTCGACGTGAGGTACTGATCATCAGCATGTCCAGTGCTCGCTCCAATGGCCTTGTGTCTCTTCTTCCTCCCTCCTCTTCCTCCAGGAAGGGATTTGATGGAGCTACTTCCTCGTCCTGTGGAAAAGGGGGTTCTGGCATCCCTGGAATACATATAGACACATTGGCTTCCAACTGAGATTCCTAAAAACAGTTAGGTTAGAGGAGCAAAGGGCCTCAAAGTGGGCTTCAATCATCAACCATTCTTAAAAGAGGAACTGCTCAAGTAATTTTCAAAGATCCTGCAGGTCATCAATGATTTCTTATGTAAGATTTAAGAACACAAGCTAGAACTGCTTAAGGGCACACTTATCTCAATTTTATTGGATGTATGTTTGTTCAAAACATTGGGTTATTGGGTTTTCTTTAGTTCTACAGTAGTATGATATTCTATTTAAGTGTCTTAACATACAGTATCTTCAGAATATTTTGGTGAATGGGTCTCAATGGTTTTTGTATTTCATGTTCTACAGTACAAAGTGACAACAGAGACAGAGCCCATAGCCCAGCAGGCAGCATGAAATTGTGAAGATGAGAAAACCTACCATGCAACACAAGCACTCTGAAGGGAACACGCAGCAGCTTGATTGGAGAATTGACTCTCTGGCAGCCTATGGTCAGTTTGTACACATATTTCACAGCTTGACCACGGAAACTAGGAGGACCGTCCGTGGGAACAAGCTCACTATAAGAATCTGTACAAGAAAATTGACACTGCAGTCATGATTTAGGAGTGAACATTCTACTTGAAGATGATGATTTGTGGGGTCTTCCAACAGGTCTAAATAAAAAAAAGCCACCTACAAGTTTTGCTCTCTCCAGGATCCAGACGGAGGTCACAGAACAGGATCTTGGGTGGTGTGTCCAGCACACACTGGCCTCGCTCTCCTAGCCAAGAAGATTGTGGACATGACATCAGGTTTCTCAATCAAAAACCATAAAGACAGTGAAAAATATGCAACAAAACGACCCAGCTGCATTCCGCATTTTAGAACTTCTGCAATGATGCCAATATTGAACTTATTTATAATTTGAGATTAAAATTTATAATTACTTTCTCTACTGTACCTCACTGTACACTGTAATTAATCCTCATCACATGCATACACCAAGCTTAGACTAATTAGACCTATAAACTATAAATCTCATTAACAAAAGAATTAATGGCTTCTTTAGAAAAAGGCAAAGAAATAAACATTAAACACATTGTAGATATTTTTTCTGGAACAGGCATAGGGGTTTTAGAATATTACCCAAGAATAGCCAGAGAAAACAAGTAAAAAACCACAAAAAAAAACCAAACGTTGAGAAAAAGAAGCACAAGCAACAGCATCAAGAATTGAACACTAACTAAACTCATCAAGCTGATTTCACAAATGTTCTTGTTTGCGCTTGTCCTCACCTCTGCTGGGGATGAGTACAGTGTCACTTTCTGCCTGCACATCCTGCTTGGTGCCCTGGGTAGGCAGAGCAACACGGCTCTCGCTGGCATGGAACTGACAGTGGATCTGAGCACTGGCCCAGGCAAGCATCTCACTGAGGGTTAGAGAGGAGAATGAGAAGCAATACGAACAAGAGGTGTAAATTTTATCACGATACAATATTATGTCAGTTCAATTGGCAAATATTTGTTGTTTGCCAATACCACAAAATCTATACAATATCAATTTGATTAAATTCTGGAGCCAGCAATTTAAATAAGACAATACCATATGCTGATTTTACACAATCATTTGCATGCATATCAAATCATAAAAAGCAACTAAAACATATTTTTACATTGTCATTCCTGAGATACAGTCCCGAGTACCATGGGTTTTCTGGTTTAATAAAATTTTGGTGAAACCAGTTGATGTGTCCAGGAAGGGGATTGGTTGCCAGAATAAACTTTTCCTTAAAAAGGTGCTCTAGATAAAGTTGAAAAACTCACATTGGATCACAAGAATCACTCACTTTAATTAATTCACTTTACCTAGCCTAAATGGGAAGTAGAGTAATATGTCTATGCCAGGTTAATGTGTTTGCATACACAAAGAAGTTCCAAAGATTTGAAAAAGCCATGACATTTAACATCCCGTTTATGGGAGATTTAACTACTTCACATCTGGACAGCAAATGTCTTTTCCTTACAAAAAGGAAAGAAAGCAGATGAGTCATTTGTCACTTTACAGGAAATAAGTGAGTGATTGTCAATTGTGAACACACCACACCACAGCACAGAACACTGCACCACAACAAAATGTGACCTCTGCATTTGACCCATCTGTGAAGAGGCAATGGATAGCGCCCAGGGAGCAGTGCTTAGGGACAGTACCTAACCTATGAGTACCTCAGTGGTAACTTTACCTCTCTGATACTTGAACCAGCGACCTTTTGATCATGGGGCCAATGCCCTAACCGTTACGCTACCGACTGCCCCGAGGAGAAAAAAATCATCTGCATCTCTAGACTTTCCATCAATTAGTGGATCTATATTATATTACATTATTCAATTATTAAAAGCCCAATAGGTATGATGAGCATGTACAACTGTAGTTATTAGTACCTGGCTGTGTGTGATGCCCCTGCTATGTAGCTGGCATACTGACCTGCTGGCACTAGTGGAAAGGTGAGACATCGGGTTGGTGAAGGTGATGAGGCATTCCAGAACCTCTCCAGCCAGAAACACGGGCCCCCGGGCCATGGTGGCCACCACCTCGATCATCTGAGGAAAAGGAACATTTAGAGATACCTGGTATAAAACATTTCCTGCGTGGGTTCTCAGTCATCCGGTCATGGTAGTCCTGGAGCTCTCATAGCTGACATAAAAATGGATAAAACAGTAGCGTACCTCAAGTAATTATAAAACCCACTATATAGAAAATAAGCAATTAACTAAATAGAAGAACGCTTAATACACCTCGACATGCATGTTAGCCTATCAGCTAAAACACGAAAGTTATATAGTTCAACTAGCTCAACTACACAGACTGTTGATTTTAAGAATGGTAAAGCTGATAAGAATGGTAAACGACGAGGCACGCATGAACTAATATTTAAACTACCTTGGCTGAAAGACAGTTGATATAATCAAAATTCGAAGTCAAACGACAAAACCCAAACAAAAGAAATACATCTACAGAAAAGAAAAAAAAAACTAGCGCAGACGCTCCATCGTCTCTAAACCAAAACAAGTCGAAACCAGCTGTTCAACTGTTACGTTTCCCTGAGTTCTCTCAAAATCCTTTTCTCAACAAATCTCCTCTCACAGACCCGTTAATCTAGCCACAATTGATAATATAATCTAGAGAATTACAATAAAATTTAGTGCTGTATTTATGTATCTTCGTATTATACAGATAAATAAATAAAATGATAAATTTCGTGACTGCTTTGGTTGGCCACCAGAGACGCGTCCGTGGCAAATGTGACGCAACCAAGGCTAAACCAACATGGCGAAAAGGGCGAAAAGTCCCTAAATAGTGCACTATACATAGTGTGTTAAAATGGCTTTGATGTGCACTACATAGGGATTAGGACACTGCTTCGAACAAACATCCAAATGAAGAGATGCTGTTTCTCATTTTACAAACATGAATTCGTGCTGCTTTCTGGATCGATTCTGGACATTTTTCGAACTGTGTTTTATAGTACAAATAATTTATACGACACAAATGATGCCCCGAGTTTAAGGGCACGCAGTTGCCCCAGCAGCAACACTTAAGGATTCTACCTGGGTATTTAGCCGCTGCTTTACGCACTGGTTCGAATTCGCTTAGCGAACTCCGTGAAATTTTATTTCGTACGTGTTTTTAGACCAGTTACGTTATGGGTTTTGACACCGGCCACTCCGGGTAAGGACATCCCCAGTTGCCCGGGGGACTCGCTCGTCTGTGAGAACACCTCATTCACGCTGCTGGCCTAGATAACCTCTTTTCCCATGATACGAAAAACGTGTGGTAAATCATCTCCAGACACCGGATGGCTGCACGTCCCGGAGCCTGTGTAGTCTGCAGGTCGGATGCTTCCCTGAACTCGCCTCAGAACCAGTGGGAAAACGGGCAGTTAACAGGGGAAATAATTAAGCGCGACAACATTCGCGATTTGTTTACAAAGTCTGCCTAAGAGCACGAATCTCCGCCCCAGTCGAACTGGAAAGATCTGTCTCACGGCGACGGGTTTAGGTGCTTTTCATGAGCACAATACATACATTGGCAAGTATTATCGGTTTACGCGTAAGCTACAAACTACGCTAAAGACTTCAGACTCTTGACCTGTTTGCCCCAACTGTCAGAAGCAGTATTAGGGCATCATCAGGGATTTCCGGAGAGTAAGTATATGCAGTTCCATTCATATGTTAGCAACTAGCTTATCCTGTCTACATCCAAAAAGTAACGCAAAGGTACAGTGGATCTACACAACGCCGTCGACGGCCATAGATAGAGCTGCGTCTAAGCAAGGTGCAGGTATGTGAAGACACGTATATCAGTCTCGCTCTTTGGATGCTTATTTTATGACGCTTAAAAAAAACAAGAAGAAGATACTCGGAGATAACGCCACATATGAACTGCCACAGAGACTTTTAACACTGAAAAAAAAACGCGCTAATAACTGCGTTTGACGCGCAAGTGCGACAATCATTCGCAGCAGCTCGGTGTACAGTAAAGCACCGACATGGATTTAAATGACAGCGAGTCTTTGGCCGAACTTATGGGCCGATACCGATCCACCGAAACCGGATTCCGGGTGCCGAAGGACGGCTGGAGGATCTGCTTGGCGCACGAGTTTAAGGAGAAGAGAAAACCCTTTCAGGCCAAGGACGTGTCTTGTTCCAACGTAATAAAGCACGCTGGCATGGGCATCAGGTAAGCACTGTGATAAAAGCAATGTAAAGGGTCAACACGTCTTGGAATAGGGGGGGCGAAAACAAGCCCACGATTTGACAGCATTTATGTTCAGTCATATTCCTCATGATGACCCATTGATGCAAACATCAGAATCCGGTTTGGGAGGCGAGATTAACATTTCTGTTTACCTACCTTGCAGTAAAGTACCATGCAGCCTGGTAAAAAGAAAATAATTTCTGTCGTTCCAGTTCTTTGACAATTGCTCTTATATCACATTTCTGAAAGCACCCTTAATTTTGTATCCTTACATACAGTTAAAAAACTTCTGTTTGTTTTATCTATACCTGTTGAACCTCAAAGAAACATTTGTCTTTTTGAAAATCCAGCAGGATATGTGAGCTGTATCAAACGACAGATATTTTAGTATAACCTTACAGTTTTAGACTAAAGAACAATTTTTATCCCAAAGCCATAGTAGCACTTAACATGGCAAAAACGTAACTTTGCACTGGAAGTTGAGCATTCAAATTTTCGTTGTATACATACACACACACATATATATATATATGTATATAGTATATCTATCTATCTATCTATCTATCTATCTATATATCTATATATGTATATCTATCTATCTATCTATCTATCTATCTATCTATCTATATATATATATTCATATTCATTTAGGAAACACCAGGAAGCTCTCTTTGGATTTGAACCTTGGGTGGTTAAGATGCTGTGTGTTTGTGTGTGTGTGTAATTTCCTGGATCAAATGGCAGATGTTCCCTGCAGGAAGGGGATATATGTGAATACAATCTGGGCCACATTTAGCTCAAAAGTTGATCTGAAATGGGAATGTAGAACATGACTGTTTTTTTCTCATTTTTGACCAAGGCTCACCACTCACCACTTTAAATAATGCTGCATGGCGGGTTGGTTTGTTGAACATTTCCACTTGTGATGCTCTTGTTTATTGGCTTACTTAGAGGTATTTTATGCTACAAACCTTCTGGTTGACATTGACTTTGTGATGAGTTAAAGCATCTTCGTGCTGCTTTTTTGTTTATGATTAATAAATGGTTCCACAGAAACTGTGCAGTCTGTTCTGGAACTTAATAGTTTGTTTTGAGTTATAGCTATCACGTTAGCCATGAATATTTTATGGATTTCATCATAAAACTCGGTGACAGTTTCACAACTGTCATGTTGCAGTCATTAATTATCATTGTCTTTACGGCATTCGTATTTTCATAATACCATACACCTACTGTATATAGGTTTTGTGCATTTGCCTGGGTGTGTATTCTTGAGTCCTAAGCTAGTTACAGTTAATAATTGATCTGAATTGCACTGTGGCTCTGTTAATATTTGAACTGTCCTCTCTGAGACTAGAGAATTCATAGATGAAAGATAAGTATCAATGATCAGATCCATCATTCATATTCAAGCGTCAAACAACAGAGTTGCTGAAATGTGACTTGTTTGCACTGATCTGAGGCCTGTCTTACTAGTTGTCAAATGCTGAGCTGGTAGAGGACTAGAGATGAATGGAAAAGGATTCCCTCTAATCAGGCTGAGACAATTCCTAGCTTTATCCCCACCAATCCCATAAGGCAGTTGGTTCTTTTTGGTCTGTCTGACACGGTTCTTTTTTTTGGCCGCTCTTGTGCTGAATGCTACAGTCCTGCAAACTGCTGTGTGTGCATTCATAAGTGAGTGTAAGGCAAAGAGAGAAGCAGGCAGACTGAGGGGAGAAATTGACTCAAATTAATAAAACTACATTGCTATTGTTAATGCAGAATATTTGTTTTGCTATAAACATTTATCATAAATACATAAAATATGGTTGAGACAGTGATATTTGCTTGAGGTCTATAAAACACCTGTGAGCAATATAATCTTGTGCCTTTGTCATGACATATTTGAACGTAGTACAAGAATCCAGGACATAGGCTACAGTGTATCTCCTGTAAACAGCAGCTGAGAAACCAGGCAACTCCTTAAAAGCACCTCCTTTAAGCTTATAGACATGGTTTTGCATAACCCTTATCCCTATACTGTACTGAAAGTACCTTATTTCCTCAGTTAATCTCTGTTTTGTAGATTTTGATGAACATCTGTGATCTATGAGAGTAATTATATGTTTGTGTCTGTAGGTATCTAAAATGGTGGTATATGAAAACACACATTGAAAAGAAAGCACCCTTCATCGACATGTTTAGGGCAATACCTCTGAGACAAATTTATGGTAAGTGCTGTCTTCCGTGTAAATCCAGGAAAAAGTGTCGCGCCACATGGTAATTATCCACTTTGAGGAAGAGCTTTGTTTTGCAGGCGCCCCGCTTGGGGGGATTGGGGGCGGCACCATTACACGAGGTTGGAAGGGCGAGTTTTGTAGATGGCAGCTCAATCCAGGAATGTACCACTACAAAACAGTAATTGCTGATCAGGTAATCATGAATCATCAGTCAAGACAAATTACATTAATTACATAACAACAAGAGCATTACACCAGAATTGTATCAAATAACTTCAAAAACAACAGAAAATGAAATGGACAGTGTATTGGCCATATGGCTCCTAACATGGGCTGAGACTGTCCTGAATTATTCACGTTATAAATACTGTATCAAAATGCATCGGCAGTAGCTCACGAAAGAATTTATGCTTCAGCTGTACACAAGTGACAAAATAATCACGAAAGACTCAAAGGTTTCTTTTTACTTAATATGTTTGCAAGCCACTGTATATAAGCAGGATTCTACCAGTGGTTCTATCTTTTGTAAATGTCTTGTATTTAAACACTGCCTTCTGTGTAAATAAATGTAGATTCCTGACATACCAGTTACCAGTGTTAGATGCTGCAGTTCAGTTGACTGTTAAAAGATTTTATCAGGGGAAAACATCCTGTATACTTCTCGATCCATTCCACTGACTATTCAAATTTCCTCTCCTACAGTTTACAGTGTGTCTGCGTAGGGACGGCCAGACAGTTTATCAACAGGTGTTGTCCACCGATCGGCCACACACACTGCAGGGCTGGAACTGGGGTTACTGTGGAGAATACGCCTTCTACCACGCTCTTTACCCCAGGGCCTGGACCGTCTACCAGCTGCCCGGCCAGAACGTTACACTGACCTGTAGGCAGGTGTCCCCTGTCATTCCTCACAACTATAAGGTGACTGGTTTCTTACAGGCTCGCAAAAAATAAATCCCACTTACGCTTCTGTTCTATATATTGACAAGCATATAAGGTGACAACTGATCATACCTTGATCAATTGGTCATAGATATAAACATTAATGTTGTAAAGTAGTAAGACATTCTTAATGATGTAAAAATGTTAAAAAGCCTCAAATTTCATGGATTATTTTCTTCTCCTGTGTGTTTACTTCTATGCTTTTTTTGTATCTGCAGTCTTTTTATCTTAAAGGAACAAACCTTTTCTGTTGCTATGTTTGTGCTACTAATGACGCAGAAATGTGTCAAATTTTGCAGAGAACTTATTTTTATGTGCCTATATATCTTCCTGGCTTTTAGTATCTAAAATAATCTTTTATTCTGACAGGACTCCAGCCTTCCCGTTGCTGTGTTTGTGTGGGACATAGAGAACCAGAACGACTACCCGCTGGACGTGACTATCATGTTCACGATGGTCAACGGCTCGGGCCACAAGGACGATAAAAAGGGGGGCCACTGGAACGAACCATTCCACTTGGAAAAGGAGGGGGAGGCTGTGTCTGGCGTTTTACTGCATCACTGCACGCCAGTGAACCCCTACACTCTGTGCATGGCAGCCCGAGAGCAGGTGAAACACTTTAATAATAGTGACACCTGGGGGATAACAAACAGTTGTTTGACAGATTATATGCATGACTGACTGATGGACAAATCTATGGAAATAGAGATGTCATCTTAACAATCTGAAGTAGATGTAATGATTTTTAAGAAAAATGATTTGGATTTCTACATCACAAGCTTGAACTGATGTGATCTGATCTTTCTCCACATTAATAATAATAATAATAATAATATTTGAAGATGCCAAGTTAATATATTCTATTTTAGAATGAAATAATTTTATCAAAAACTCTGTAAATGCTTACCCAGCAGTTAGCAATTATCTTTTATTAATAAAATGCTTATTGATACTAGATGCACATGATGTGAGAAGATCTTTAGAAGATCGTAGTGCTGCTATGGCGTTTATTAACACAAGGTCTAGCTAATAATAGTGTAATATTAAAGTCTCTATAATAATAGTGTTGCTGTTTTCTCTCACGTTTCACTACTGTAACATACAAGAATACAGTATTAATTAAAGTGGCTTGATGATTTCAAATGTGTGTATCAGTCTGACAGGGAGATCAGCCACCAGACAGCGTTCATTCCCAAGGGAACCTGCAGTGGCCTGTGGACAGACCTCATTAGAGACGGGAGACTGGACTCACCCACGGGCTCCAGCCCCCCGACTCAGAAAGGAGACAAGGTGGCAGCCGCTCTAGCAGTGGGCTGCACCGTACCGGCTCACGGACACAACGCTGTCGAGTTCAGCCTGGCCTGGGACATGCCTAAAATGACATTCGGCTCCGGAGAGAGAGAACACTTAAGGTACACACCTGCTTCCACCTGGCAAGTACTGAGAATCGGTTTAAAATAGTGTTACGTTGTATGGAAATATTCCAGGTAATATTCTTCTGGAAACTCTTGCTAGGCTTGTTCATCTTGTTTATTTGTATTGCTAAACCGATGTTTAAAAATCAGACAAAAGGAGTCCATGATGCGTGTTAACCACACTACATGTTTGCATACCAACGTTGCATTCCAATTATGTGTAGTGTACTGAACTTGCATACCATGATACGTACGTTAAGATGAATATTTGAGGGTTAACAGTGTTTCATAACCACAGCCACAGTTTGCATATGTTTTGAGATGAACCAGCTGGATAAACATTTACATACTTTTTTACTTATTACTTTTTTAAGTTGAGGTTAACAATATTTTCTTAGCAGATTATAATTTTATATGTTATCATGTACTGTATAACCCTCTTGTAAATGTTACTGGCGTTTTATTCCCTTCTCAAAAAGGTAAAATATTGAATACCCAAATAATCATATTCAGCTATCCTAAAGTTTACCCATTTGACATTTGGCTTTAATTTGATTAATTGCTTTATGTAAAATTATATACAGTCTGTTCTCAAATATATAATAAACACATAAAGCTTGGTCATAAAATTGTAATGTCTTGATTTGTAGTTTTGTCTAAATGAGGCACAGGAAAAATGTCTAATGAAGGCTTTTTAACATTTATTAAGTGAAGTAAATTTAGGTTAAAAAGCTTGTGAATATTTTTGATGCATGAAAAGGTTTTGGACTTTCTGTTAGCCACAGATATCAATTGTTTGTATGTTTTTCTTCTATTTTCAGACGTTACACACGTTACTACAGCTCCACTGGTGAGTCAGGCCCCTCTATCGCTCACTACGCACTCACACATTACAAAGACTGGGAGAAGAGCATTGAGGAGTGGCAGAAACCCATTTTGGAAGACAGGTAAAAAGTGTGCAGACTAAACCAAGAATGGAAGACTTCAACATTTTATCCATTTTTCCAGTGTCTCTGAGTTTATTTTTCCTGTGTACTGTCTGTGTTTTAGTTCTCTGCCTTCTTGGTACAAATCAGCCTTGTTCAATGAGCTGTACTTCATTGCGGATGGTGGCACTGTTTGGGTGGAGCTTAATGAGGACTGTGATATCACTAACGGGGTTCGACCAGAAGAAGGTGGTCTTCCAGCCCAGCCCTCTATCCTCAAGGAATATGGACGCTTTGCGTATTTGGAAGGTGCTGGCAAAGTTTTTTTTAAGTGTGCATCTCTCTTTTGTTTTCTAAATCTGTCTCATTTTCTATATGTACATTTGTTTTTAGAATTATAAAACCTCAAAAATATTTTCTATTGTTTTATGACCTATGCCAGTAATCACACAACTGGACTATGGAAGCTTTAGTCCTTAGTACCATCATTACATTAATCCACTATTGTTTGGTGGCAGAAAAGCTAAATTGATGATGACACAACAGGTGCAAACTTCAACATTTACAGCTCCACCATTAGAATTACAATTGATAGAGCAGTGTTTCCCAACCACGTCCGTGAGGACTGAGACAGTCCACCGTTTTGTTCACTCGACTCCCAGCACAACAAAGAAGGCATTCAGTGTTACTGATTAACTTGCACAGGTATGCCGAGAGTTCAAATAGTTGGACCTTTTCATAGTGGAAAGGGAAATGTTTCAAAGGACTGATCTACAGCCATGTTCATCTCCACAAACAAGTTATAAATTACTAGAATGCTGGAGAAAGTTAGAGAGAAAGTTGCTTGTTTACGCCATATTGTTAAAAAACTTATTTATGGTCATTAGACATTTGAATTTCATCATAGGCCAATAAATCCTAACTCCAGGATTACGCCAGTTTCTGGAACTTAACGCTCTTAACTCTAAAAATCCACTTACCTCGAGGTGCCCAATTTAAATGATAAACTGCCAAACATTTGTTTCAAAAGGACCACGTTTCTTGGAAAAGTCTTGGTTAACATACTTTCCACTGTAACATCTACTTCCAGGTCAGGAGTACAGGATGTATAACACATACGATGTTCACTTCTATGCCTCCTTTGCTCTCATCATGCTGTGGCCCAAACTGGCTCTTAGTCTACAATATGACATCGGTAAGAAGAACCATTTGTTTATACTGTTCAAATGTTGTTAATGGTTGTCCTCTGGACAGCTCTGCCTTTTTACACATCTCTCTAAGGGCCTGTTTACACGTATATTTTTATAAATGCATATTTCGCATACGTTTGGGCCTTTCATTTACACGTATGCGCAGAATCCAGTGTTTTAAAAAAATCCTCATATTAGAGCGCGTTCTAAAAAAATATGCGCTTGAGGTGGCTAAAACTCAGTTTACGTGTAAACGAAAGGCCCAAACACATAAAAGAATATGCATTTCTAAAAATATCTGCATATGTGTAAACAGGCCAATATCTGGTCAGTAGTTAAAAATCCACAGCCAGAGTTTAGCCTTAGGTCAGTTTTGTTGAAGTGACGACTTGAAAGACGCACCAATGTTTTCAGTGAAATGCTTTTACAATGAAACTTAACTTATTTTAGAAATGCTATTTTGAAGTAAAGTTTTGGTTCTTGTTTTGTGGTAGTTAAGCAACAAAAATACAGAATTAATTATTTCTTATTTCCTAGTCTGGTTTCTGTAATTTGATGGAGATTTGATATATAAAATGCATTTATAATGCTTTTCTTAAGTGGCCAGAATATAAACATTACATAAAATACAGCAGGTTGAATGAAAACTAGTGGGAACTATAGGCAGCCACCGGTTCTTATTTACAATCAATTTATTATAAGCAACGTAAGAGTTTTTTCCATTATGGCCATGTAAGTAATCACATAATTATGCAGGACTTTCGCTTGCCGAAGTCAGATTTTTGACCTAGTCATTGTTAATGTTACCCCTTGTTTTCTCTTTGTCACCTCTTTCACAGCTGGAACTGTTCTACAGCATGACCCCACTGAAAGGATTACCCTAATGAGTGGACAATACTCGCCAGTCAAAACCAGGAATGTGGTACCTCATGACGTTGGAGACCCAGGTCAGTCATACACATCAACAAAGCTGCCATATAAACGATCCTACAAACATATATAGGGAATACATTCATTATCTGAAACATATAATGATGGTTTTGTTTGTATTGTCTTCGTTTGCATGTTTTCACATGGGTTTGTTAGTCCTAGGTAAACTCTTTGTTTGTCTCCTTCAACAGATGATGAGCCTTGGAAACGTCTCAATGCTTACCAGATCCATGACACAGCTGACTGGAAAGACCTGAACCTGAAGTTTGTTCTACAGGTTTATCGGGACTTTCACTTAACAAAGGACACACAGTACCTGAAAGACATGTGGCCCATCTGCCAGGTAGGGTGTTTCAGGGTGTTTTCACACTTGGTCCGTTTCAGCCCTCAAAGCGAACTAGTCAGATCGATTAGTCAGCATTTTTTATGAATATGTGAACACACTAAACGAACTCAGACCCCTCTGAAACGAACTGAACTGAGACCACATCGGGAGGTGGTCTCAGTCCGGTTCGCTTTAAGTCCGCGGCGCGGTTCGTTTAACTCGCGCCTTCTGAACGCAAAGCGTTCCTGGTTCGCTTCGACAGTTTTTGTTCGAAGAAGAAGAAGAAAAAAAAACTAGGCAGAATGCAAAGCAGTAAAGGTCTGAGAGCTCCATAAGAATTAAGTATGAACAGAAAAAGCACTGAGGCCCCATCTGAGCTGAAGTGGAGCAGTACGATAACCAAGGCCCCTTTCAAATGAACTCACAGTGTGAACATAAGAAGAACTGAGTTCCCTTTCTGTTGGTCCACTTTTTGGACCACTTTTGGAGGGTCATCTTTGAATTTCAGTGGTGAATCTCCATTGTATCTCCAATTTAGTCCAAGACTAGGCTTAATCCACGTTCAAGAAACCAACCCGGGAAGTTCAGCCTTGTTTAGGGTACTGATGAGGATTCGGCAGATACGTGCATCTTATTCTGCCTGGTTTAAGACTTGAAAGAATGGAGAGGATTCACCTGCTGTCCAACAGTTTGAGAAAAATATTTGAACAGGTTTCTTGAACATGCACTAAACCTAGTCTGGGACTAAACTGCATTACCAATAAATTGAAACTCAAAGCTGGTCTAAGCATAGGCTTTATCATTGTTTGGGAAACTGTCCCATGGAGTTCACAAGACAGTTTTTCGCATTTTACCTGGTTATCAGATCTGTCAGTCAGTATGTGTGTGTGATTCTCCTAGGCGGTTATGGAGACGGAAATGGCGTTTGATAAGGACGGGGACGGCCTAATTGAGAACTCCGGCTATGCTGACCAGACGTATGATGGATGGACAGTTACGGGACCCAGGTAAGTTAAGAGAAGGAGGAAAAAACGATCAATTTTTTTTGATCACTGGGCGTCTTGAACAATCAGAATGCTACATAATGCTTTTTAATGCTTATGTTGTTGAATAATATTTAAAGTGACTTAGAGCCTGTTTACTGGGGTGTGTGTATGAGTGTGTGCACCCTGCGGTGTGTTGACGCGTGCCCAGGGTTTGTCCCAACCTTGCGCCGGTAGTTCCCGGGATAGGCTCCGGTCCCCCTCTGACCCCAGTTGGGATGAATGAATGAACGAGTACTGAAGCCATTCATTTCATTTTGTGTTGATTTGTGTTTCAGTGCGTACTGTGGTGGACTGTGGCTGGCCTCCGTGTGTGTAATGTGTAAGATGGCACAAATTCTGGAGAGTGATTCTGTCTATGAGCGCTACCGAGACGTCTTGGAGCGAGGGAGTGCAGCCTTCGATAAATTACTATGGAATGGTGAGTTTACTAAATGCAGACAGTGACAATCTCAAACGCCGTGCTTCAAATTAGCAGTAAACTGAATAAATGGCTTTGTTTAGATGGATCAGAGAACCAAAAAGCAGGGTTCACCACTAAAAATAACTGGTTCTGTGGAAGTAAATACAATATATTGACTCTGCATATTAGTAAGTTAGTGAATAGGATTATTTGATTAACTCAGGCAGTTGACTGCAGGTTTTGTAAAATGATATGGTAAATGTTCTGTGAGAGAAGCCAGGAACCTTTGGGGTCTTCTTTATACAAGTGAGACAATGTTATCCAAGTTGCTTTTATATCTACTGAAGGAAAAGCTTTAAAGACAAGAAGAGTGGAGTGGCAGAGCCACCGCAAAGTGATCTGAGTCTAATGAAGTGTGGTAACAGTGGCATTGTGCTGCTTAAAAGTTGCGCCTCAAACTTTCTAGGAAATTCAAAGTGATGGTACAAGTTCCTTATCCTTACGCCTTCACCAAACAGTTGGCAGATCCAATAATGTATTGCCTGCAGCTCCTTTGTGTTTTTGGACTAATAATTCCTAAATTAGCAATATTGTCCACTCAGCTCCACTTTTCTAAATGAGTCTCCTCTTTTGTTTATGATTTTCAGGGAAGTACTATAACTATGACAGCAGTGGGAGACACCTGTCCAACAGTGTGATGTCTGACCAGTGTGCAGGCCACTGGTTTCTGAGAGCCTCTGGACTGGATGACGATGAATCCCAAGTTAGTTTTGAATTTTTTCATTCGAAATTTGTATGGAGATCTAAACCCTCACATTTCCTTGCTGTTTTCAGAATTGCAAGTTTGTGCCAATTTACATTTAAAAAAAATTATCTTGTACATCCACAATAAATGTCACCAACAATTTCACCTCACCTGGTTATGATGTAGATGATTTCACCTGCATTCCTAAAACAATGAAGTCATTCGATGATCACTGCAACATTTCTGTATTATAAACAGTATTATCAAGGGCCGATATTAGGCATTTTGTTGATTATCTGTGTCTGTGTTTAATTTTGACCATGACTGATATTAAATAATTACAAGGTGCGCTACTGTGGCTCCACTGCTGTCTCTTCTCTCTATGCCGCTTGCTCTCGACTCGCTGCTTCATTTAATGTCTCGCCCACAACAGTCTCTGATTGGCTGTATGTCTCACAAGAAGAGCAGAGAGGAGAGTTTCACCTAAACTTGGTGTTTGTAAAATTCTAAATTTTGGCAGGGATTTTCTTCTTTTTTTGCATATACATTCCAAATAACTTGCAATAATCAGTATTGATATTAGCCATGAAAAAACAATATTGGTCGACTTCTAATAAAAAGTACTACTTTTATTAAGGATTGGTAAATCCTCAGCTTTTATCTCCAGCTTTATTAAAAAAGCTGGGAAACTCTTTTACACTTTGTAGTATATTCATATTCCGTTATGGAAATATTTAATATTATAATACTCATGAATGATCACCTATGTCACAATTACCATCATTTAAAAAGTTGTTTAGGACTGTAGAAATTAGTGTAGACGATGGTTTATGATGTTTATTCTAAACACTGCAAAATGACCTGCGATCAAATGAGAGTTTTCTGTGAATCAGTTTATATTAGAATTAAGTTTACACACAGCCCTGCACATGTATTTGTAACGGCATTAATTGTAATTAAAAATGAAATCTTTCTCCAGGTCTTCCCCAAGGAGAAAATACGCACTGCTCTGAAATCTGTATTTGATATGAACGTGATGAGCTTTGGCAAAGGCCAGATGGGAGCCGTGAATGGAATGAGGCCTGAAGGCGTCCCTGACCGCTCCAGTGTCCAGTCAGATGAGGTCTGGGTTGGAGTAGTCTATGGATTGGCAGCAACAATGATTCATGAGGTGAGAGACTACTGAGAAACTTATTTAAGCTCTATATCTTTTTTCACTGGGTTTAAACCAAATCTAACGTTACAAAACTGCAGAATCCAGTCGATCTTTTTTAAAATCTATTCTGCTTTACTAAAGTCTTGTTCAATTTTGCGTTTATGCTCTTATTTCTCAGGACATGTTGGAGGAGGGACTGCACACTGCTGAAGGCTGTTACCGGACAGTATGGGAGCGGTCAGGAATGGCCTTTCAGACTCCTGAGGCGTACTGTGAAAAAGGAATCTTTCGTTCCTTGGCCTACATGAGACCCCTAAGCATCTGGGCGATGCAGTTGGCCCTAGACAATCGAGCAAAGAAAACCAAGACTAACAATCCAGGCAGGGGTCAAACAGAGTTGAAGACAGAGTAGCATGACGAAGCAGTTAGATCTACCAATAACAAATATTTGCATGATCATCTGATAAATATAAACTTGTCTGATAACACCAAACATTCATGAAGATTAAAACAAGTACTTTAATCTGACATTGGTTCATTGACAACATCGTTCAGCCCATGTAGTAGCATTCAGCGTAGGTTTGCGAATTGTGTGCCCATATTTGGTGCACGAGGTTTACAGCAGCTTTCACATAGAAGACTGTTCGGGCATGTAGTGGGTAAACTGACATAAGCACTGACAGGTAGAAAGTAAATTATTGAGTTTAAGTAGGTATTAAAATTAGAATGAGTGCTATTGAAATACTTGAAATCAATTTAGCCCATTTTATACTTTTCTGTGTGATGTTTGTCTGTGTTTAATAATTCCGTACTGTAAATGAAATGAAATATAGGTTTAAATAAATGAATAAATGGAGAAACTGGTGTGAGTTATAGTTGTACATGATATTCAGGTTCCTTCCAGGTTGTTTTCCATTTTGAATTGCAAAACCTCTATGAATTTGTTAGCACAGGATTTCACAGGATTAGTGTTGTAAATACTAGGGCTGGGCAATATGACATCAAACCAATATCCTGATTAATTGAACATTTTCCTGTGATTACTGTTAATGAAAGATTTCTTTCCCTCATTGTTTAATGACAGATTGTGCTGTAAATATGCTATTAAAGGATATTTTTCTAATATAATAACTGAGGGAAACACAAATGTAGTGGCAGATTGGATGAGGCAGAATCATGTGACAGCACAATGTTTTAAATGGGACAGTGCATGCACACACACTGGGAGAAGTATAAATAGAATTTTACAAAGTAATTAAAATAACTGCCATAAGCAAGATTATGTCGATTAAAGGTTTGATTAAAGAAATGATGGTTTTGATGAATTGCCCAGCCCTAGCAAATAACCTCATGATACTTAATCTAAGGTGCTGTGAGTAGCTCCAAAAGCATGCACTATAGGTAGGGCTGGGCGATATGGAAAAAATCTAATCTCGATATTTTTTTCCCCATATCAGCCGATATCGATATATATCACGATATAAGTCAAATCACTGTCAACCCACCTTTTTATTTCTGAGATGTGAAAACATAACATTATTTTTAGTTAAATATTTATTTTGTCAGAAGTTGAACATGAAAACTGAGTTGCGCCTGTAGAGATGTTTAGGTTTTGTAGCTTTATGTCATATAATAGTGCTGAAACTGTAGACATAACAGTTGCCTTGTTCAGTGTGTCTTCTTCTATAACGGTATTGCTTGTCGTCATTTTTTTCTATTTAATCTCGCTCACTCTCCTGACATACTGTCGTGCACGGCCACCGTAGCCCACAGCTGTAGCACGTGAGAAGCCGCGCTAAGTCGCGTGACGTGAGAGACCCTCTTGTGACGAGGCTGTAACTCTTTTGCAACCACGTGATTATTCAGCCGCTCTGTCTGTCAACCTGACTGTCGCGAGCGGAAACCACGTGATCGGTTCGGCACGGCGCTGTTTTTATTACTGTTGGCTTCTCATGAAATCAAAACGTAGACGGAATGAGTGCTATCGACTTTATATCGACTATATCTATTTTTTCCATCGAGGAAAAGCAATTTCGCGATAATTATCTTTATCGTTTTATCGCCCAGCACTAGCTATAGGTTAACTGGCCCCGTAAGGTGTGACTGGGGGTGTGATTGTGTGAGGTGTGTTGCCGCCTGCCCGGCGTTGGTTCCTGGGATAGGCTCCGGTCCCCCCGCGGCCCCGGTTGCAGTTCGGATTAAGCGTTTCGGATAATGAATTAATTAATGAATACATCATCTAATCAGATGACTGATCTGAACCTTTGATTCTGTGCATTGAGCTGTTGCCATATGATGTAGTTATTACATATTTTCTTGAATAGGAACAAAATTTTATTCATTATGAGGCTTGAAAATGTCGATAAGATTTTACATTGAACAATAGCAGTTACTGTGGCACATTTCCTCCTCATAATCTCAACCTCAGTACAAAATAAGGCTGGACATAATCAAAGCCAATTTTTTATTTGATTTCTTTAAAAATGTGTAGTATTTTATGAAGTGTTAAATGTTTATCACAAGTGGAAACTAACCCAGAAAATAGAAAAATGCAAATAACTGTTATGACTAAAAATAACTGCAAAATAGGTGGGGTGAATATTCCAACACTTGTTTGTAACTGACCAACTATTAGTAGAGATTAGTATAAGTAATACACACCACCTGAGGACAGAAAAACTCTCGTCGTCCCTGGGTGGGCTCGAACCACCAACCTTTCGGTTAACAGCCGAACGCGCTAACCGATTGCGCCACAGAGACAGAGCTGGTTTGGAGGCTCACACTATAGGATTTCAGCCTGAGGTGACCCCTCCCACTCATGCATGTCCACACTGCAGTTTAGGAACAGAAGGGGGATGGGTGCAGAACTGAACAACAAGCACATTGTCTAAGGAGGGTCTGTACTCAGCTGTGGGAGCAACCTATCTTGTATGTGCAAAAAAAAGATAAACCTATTGCTTGAAGAAATATTTTTTATAAAAAATTTTGACCTGATTTATGTCTCATTGAGAATTCCTGTGAAAAAAGGAGAAAAGCTTTGCGCCCAACGTGGGGCTCGAACCCACGACCCTGAGATTAAGAGTCTCATGCTCTACCGACTGAGCTAGCCGGGCTGAAAGCAAGCTGTATGTAACACATATTAAAAGCCAAATATCCTTTTCAGGATTTTAACATTACAATATCGTTAGATGATAATACAATAGTGAAGTTACATATAACATATAGTGTTTGTAAACAATATTATACAGCAATACATAATATATTATGGATTGTAAGCATAAATGCATTTTGGGGGTCTTTTACCTTATTTTAAACATTACCTGGAGGAAATCAAGATCATGCCTGTATTTAAAACAATCTATCAAAAATTATCTGCCAAAGAATAAGAAAACAGAATGTAAAAAGTGAACGATCAGTTCCTCAAAGAAGAAAACTACTCTTCGTCCCTGGGTGGGCTCGAACCACCAACCTTTCGGTTAACAGCCGAACGCGCTAACCGATTGCGCCACAGAGACAGAGCTGTCCCATTGGCTAGTCACAATGGAACATAAATGTGTATGCACAAGCTGCACTCTCAAGGTAGTAAGCTTAAAGTAAGCATAAGCAAGCATAAAGAATAACATACTGTTGGAAGGAAACAGGTTTTTTAATCAAGCATTGTAACAGCTAGAGTCTAAACTACTTACATCAGTTGCTTGCTTTAAGTTTATGCATGAAAACAAATCATATGGAGGTCTGTTTACCTTTTTTATACAGACACAAGCTCTTACTAAAACAGAGCCCTGACATCTGCAATAGGTTGAGGTCTAAAACAAATTGTGTGATAACGAAAAACGAAAATTTCACGCCCAACGTGGGGCTCGAACCCACGACCCTGAGATTAAGAGTCTCATGCTCTACCGACTGAGCTAGCCGGGCTACAGAGTGCTGCCTGAAATATGGTCTTATAAACATATCATGTACACATATACATTTACATATACATGTTACAAAAATGTATGCATCACGTGTTAATAACAGAAAAATCACACTTCGCTTGTTACTGGTTTAAAAAGACTAAATGGAAGACAAGCCTAAGAAATCGCATTTTCATGTCTCTTCTTATTCAGTTCTCCTATTCAGTTCAACCCTTCTATTCAAGTCATGGTTTCCGCCCATCCTCCTCTCTCCTTTAGTCACTGAGACGATTTGCCGTAACAAAAAAATCAAGAGTACAAAGCATGTTTTTCCACCCTTTGCCCTTTATTTTTCACCATTTGTAGTCATTTTAAACACAAATTTGCAGGTCCGTATTGTCCTACATTTCATTCTTTTTGTTAAATCCACATAGGTAAAGTTGAACAGACAGCCAACAAACAAACAAAAAAAAATGTAATCAATATCTGTTCTGTTTAGTTCCTGAAAATGAGTTTTTGACTGCTTGTAATCAGGCTGAGCCACAAGCACTTTCCCTGACTATTGCAGCCTGCAGCACCATGTCTCTGTGGCGCAATCGGTTAGCGCGTTCGGCTGTTAACCGAAAGGTTGGTGGTTCGAGCCCACCCAGGGACGAGGAAGTTTTTATACTCCTCCGCCACAAGGTAACACTATCTGATAAATAATGCTACAAAGACATTAGCTACCTATTAGCTTTGTGTGTGATATCAATTTAAGCTTAAAAGTGTGAGTGGTTCGGATAATGCATAAAGGGTGAATGCCCGACAAAAAAAACGTACTAGCTCAACTCAAATTTAGACACGCATTTAGGAACACACATGGTTTTGGAACCAAATGATTTTAAAATGTTCTTCATTTCCATTATCCGTAAGTAATTTTTTTATTTGAACTGGATTACAATGCAACGAGAAACACATTTAGTCAATATTAATGTCTTTGATTAGCTTACAGCTGCAACACTATTTGTTTTATTTTATAGTTTGTTGTGTTTCTCAAGGGTCTCAAGTAATGTTTTATGCCCAAATGGTCTCTGAAGGTGAAAAATAATTGTCATATATAAATTGATTGGAAAGTTTTTAATGGAGCAGACCCTTGTTTAATTTAGGTAACTATCGCAAGTTCTACACATAATAGTACAGTGTATTAATTATATGGCAAATATAGTGGAAAAAGTCAACATCTACACAACAGCCCTATATACATTTTACACCAATTCACATCCACGGTCCAGCAGATGGACACTAGATCAGGCACAAGCACTTTCATTGACTATTGCAGCCCACTCCGCCATGTCTCTGTGGCCCAATCGGTTAGCGCATTCGGCTGTTAACCGAAAGGTTGGTGGTTTGAGCCAACCCAGGGACGCAAGCTCTTTTAAACCCATCCTTCAAGGTAACACAGCCTGCCAATGTTGACCTAATGGACTAGTTGCATTTGCAGACCGTCTACGATTGTCAGTTTTCATTGGAGGGCAGTGAATTTAAGTTATTTAAGGCATGCGCACAATAGAACTAAATGCGCTGACGTTTTAGAAAAACTATGTTTTACCTGTATAAACGGATCCACAGAATCCAGCGTGTTGAAAAATTGTCACTTTGGAGGGTGTTAAAAAAACCCTGTTTCATGTGGCTAAACCTGTTTATGTGTAAACGAAAGTCCTAATGTCCAAACATATAAAAATATCCGTCTATGAAAATATCTAAATACATGTAAACAAACTTTTATAGTTGCCAATTTGATACTGATATGTAATGTGCTTGTTCTTAATTCTTAACATTTTAGGTACACTCACTGATTTTTGTGTATGTACCAACATTTCAATGTTTGACCAAATACAATTTAAATCTCTGCTACTTACATAAACCATTAGATTTCATTCTGAAATCTATCAATGTCTCCAAACTTGGTCTCTGTAGCGCATTCGGTTAGCGTGTTTGGCTGTTAATCGAAAGGTTAGTGGTTCAAGCCCACCCAGGGATAATGGAGCTTTTATTACGCCACCAACCTTTCGGTTAACAGCCAAACGCGCTAACAGAGTGTAGTCTACTTCCATGGATAGTTTGTAAGATAGTGCTGGGCGATAAAACGATAAAGAAAATTATCGTGAAATAGCTTTTCCTCGATAGAAAAAAAGATATAGTCGATATAAAGTCAATAGGACTCATATACTGGCTTATATCGTGCTATATATCGATATCGGCTGATATGAAAAAAATATACCAAGATAAGATTTTTTTCCATTGAAAGATGATTTTCTTATTGTAAGGTTACACATAAGTAGCTTTTCGAGAAATGCTTTATGTTAATAATCAGTCTTTCAAATGTAAGAACCTGTCCCAAATCATCAGCAGATGATTAAAAAAAAAAAAAAAAATCCCTGTCTAGTCTAAAATGTATATTGTATATTGTCTGCTTTAAAATGTATATTGTTTAATGTATATTTTAGTATTTTACTTATTTATTGTTTATTCCATGTGTCTAGTCGTGCCACTGCCTATTTATTCTCTGTTCTACTGTTCTTTGTTTGTTTGCACTGGAAATAACCTGGAGCCACGTCGTCTCGTCTCTCTATGTATCTGTACAGTATATAGCAGAGATGACAATAAAGTTGACTTTGACTTTGACTTTGAGTCAGCCTGACCTTTGACAGATGCTCATCAGGGTCTCTGTGGTGCAATCGGTGAGCGCGCTTGGCTGTTAACCGAAAGGTTGGTGGTTAGAGCCCACCCAGGGACGATGGGGCTTTTATCATGCATCCTTCTAGACCATGCAACTCTCTCAACACAAATACTCAAGCCACATGAAAGTCGGCTTCCATGGATAGTTTGTAAGGTTACACTTAAGTAGCTTTTTGAGAAATGCTTTATGTTAATACTTAGTCTTTCAAATGTAAGAACCTCTCCCAAATCATCAGCAGAGTCAGCTGCTTTTGTTTCTGACCTTTGACACACATCCAGCAGGGTCTCTGTGGCGCAATCAGTTAGCGCGTTCAGCTGTTAATCGAAAGGTTGGTGGTTCAAGCCCACCCAGGGACGATGCCGCTTTTAACATGCATCCTTCTAGACCATGCAACCCACTCAACAAAAATACTCAAGCCACATAAAAGTCCACTTCCATGGATAGTTTGTAAGGTTACACTTAAGTAGCTTTTCAAGAAATGCTTTATGTTAATAATCATTCTTTCGAATGTAAGAACCTCTCCCAAATCATCAGCAGAGTCAGCTGCTTTTGTTTCTGACCTTTGACGCATGCTCATCAGAGTCTCTGTGGCGCAATTGTTTAGCGTGTTCGGCTGTTAACCGAAAGGTTGGTGGTTCAAGCCCACCTAGGGACGACGGGGTTTTCATCATGCATCCTTCTAGACCATGCAACTCTCTCAACACAAATACTCA